>WBMZ01012895.1:31272-180855 GCA_013400975.1 Atrichornis clamosus | reverse complement strand
GCCCTGGCCCCGGCGGAGCGCGGCGGGCCCGGAGCTGGCGGGCGGTGGCCGCGCTCATCGCCCCGGGAGCGGGCCCGTACCGGCGCACCGGGCGCGCTCCTCCTGGACCGCGTCACGGGCTTCAAGCTCTGTCCTGGGAAAAGGGGTCGGTCTACGAGGCCAGAAGAAGTCCTACGACTCGTAAAGCCCAAGCGCCGGGGTCTGCCTCTGGAGGGGGGTTTTCTCAAGGGCGGTACTGAAAACAAAACAACCAGTTTTGGAAATTGAGGTTAACCAAAGCCTTTAGATCCGTGGGGAACTGAAGAGCCTGCGAACTTCATCTGCTGTTTTCACACTGCTCACATGTAGGCTTCTTCACCCAATCCCTAGAAAACAAAACCCGCTATAGTTACCAGAAACTTCACTCCCTTATACGAGAAAACTGAGGTAACCCTTCTAAGATGTTTGTGGCTAGCCTAAACAAGATCTAGCTTCTTATTTCTTCCTTTGGTCAGTAATCAGCTCTGAAAGACTGTAAGCTTAGGGTAAGACCTTCAAAGGGATTGTAACATTAAATTCCAAATTCTTCAAGTCAAAAAGTCAAGTCTGAAGATAGGCAGATACTTGTGTAAATGAAAAGGTGACACAAAGTGTACACATACACATAGAGATGCTAAGAGAGTGTGTCAAAATAAGTGGTGCACAGATGTCTCACTAATATTTTTTTACTTGTTATAATGTTATGAATCCAACAAGTTTTAATTTAAATGAGAGGTGTTTCTTGGAGGCTTATTTTTTAATTTAACAGCTGCTTAAAGATGCATTTCAAAAACGTGTCATTTCCAGGACCAAATGCAAAGGCAACACAGACACACAGCCATCTCCCACCACTGCCATTACCCTACTTGTAGCATATGCTTGGTACCACTCAGTGTCACTACTGGAACAACAACTGTCTCAACTCCTCTACTAAATTTGCTGCTGCACCTTCAGCTAAAATTGAAGTTTCCATCTGATATTTTTTTACCAAAAGTTTTATTTTACAAGAGACAGACTTTCCTTAAAACATAGTCTCCTGCTTATAGGAGATGTTTTGATAGCATACTGCAGTTACTACATCTTATTATTACCCAGCAAAAGATGGACAAACCCAAAAGTTACACTGGTTAAAATCTCAAACACTTCACTGGCACCTCTATGTTCACTGGCACTCTCTACCACTGCACTACTGGTAGAAAGGGGCCCTACTCTCAGTGACTTTTCCAACAGGGCTTAGATAACAAAATTGGGGAAAAAAAGAGGAAGAAAACTGCAAACCTAAAATAGTACTATTTACCCAACTTCTTTTTCCAAATTGCAGAAGCTATGAAGCCCTATCCATCAAAATGGTGGAAACCCTATTTATCTCTTAGCTGCACTTGCACAACAATGACAGTGACTAATGCCTTATTTTAACTCCAGGAAAAGCTATCCCTGTCCTCATATACCAGTTGGCTGTCCATCATCATCCCAAGCAGAGTCACTTCTATTGTATAATGTAGAAAGCTCTATGAAGACAATGCACAGACTCCATACAGCAGACAAAGAATCTACACATTTCTATGGTATTTATGTTGCCCCGAGCATATCAAATACATATTCTCAACTGCTGGCATGGAGGAGAAATTGCTCAAACTCCTGTTAGAGAAGCAGGATATGCAGGCTAGGACTGGAACGGAAGCATCGTACAAGTTCTGGTTATGGCTCTGTGGGTTATTGCCTGTGGCTCAACCCACAGATTTCATGTCATTAGAAGAACCTGTGTGAGTGGGATGTAATCCACCATTTTATTCTACCGAGTCTGGAAGCAATAGATAATGCCTGCTTTTCTGTTGCAACAATGAACACAAGATTGCTAGATAGATAAGTAGACTAGACACACACACACATCACCTTTTAAATAAAATTTAGTTTTAGTCTCTCTACAGCATAGAGGATAGAAGACAGTCTGAATGTTTTACTCTTTCCCATGCCAACAAGTCCCTGGCAATTCATTTGAATACAAATTCTCTAATATCATTTGATTCATTGTCTTTGTGGTATCAATGCTTAGAATACCTTTACCTGAGAAAATCTTAAATTCATGTTGGTCATTGATTTCAGGATTTGACAAACTTGTTTTATCACTGATTGCATTGTTTTGATGGAGATAAAATGTAAGTTTGCTATTTTAATCACTTCCAAATTGTGAATTTTTACCCTAAAAGAAGATTTCTCAGACAAACTCACATGTATAACCACACATGGAAGACAGATTTGGGATACCAAAGTACCACATTTTGATCTTCCACTTGTACTTCAGTGTACATTAACACAGTTGCATACATTCAAGAAAAAAAATTGTTAGAGGTACAGTATGTTTATGGCCTGCATTCAGATCAGCTTACACTAATAGCAGAAAAAAATAATTTATTGCTTGTGCGGTTCATATAGTTTTTGTTTCTTTTGTTTACATCTGTAACTGTTAGCTTATAGCTCATTTATTTAAGAAAGACAACCTGCCATAAAGAAGTACACTGACAATCTTGACTACTCTCACAGTCCAGTTTTGAAAAGATATAAAAATAAAGGTGACACCAATCTTTCTTCTTTTTTTCCATTATCAGTCCTTGTGTTTTTGCCAATTACTCCTACCATTATTCACCATGAAGTAGTCACAAAATAGGTTTCATACAGACAGACTTTTATGCATACATAATTGAGGCTCTGCTTGATCCTACCATGCACTGAGGGCTATTCTTAGCCTGGTTTCTTCAGTTTACATAATGATGATTTTTCAGAGTGTCCCCAAGTCACCCTTTAACTTTGAATTGATTGTCTAGATATAACTCAATTTGACAGAGGTGTCGAAAATTTCCACAAGTTTTACAAAAATAAGGAAGAGGCCATAGATTGAAATTTTTATAAGAAGTTCTCCCCTAATAACTGATTTTGTTCACCCATTTCTCTGTCTAGAAGAGCAAACCAGAAGTTACTTCCAAAATGCTCAGCAGAAGAGACTATAAAAAGAAAGGGAATTTGCGGAGACACAAGAGGAGATGACAAAAAAGTCCTATTTGTTTCCATTAAGGTGTTTTTTTGAGTTCAGTGGACACTTGATGAAGCAACCTACCACCACACCTTATCCCGAACCCCAGAATCAGGTGTATTTTAATATGGGCTAAGAGGGGAAAAAAAAGCTGACAGAGGTTTTTCTAAGTCAAATGCAGTGCTGGAGAAGAACGGAAGCTCAAGAAAAATAATACAAGACCGTGTAGCAGTATTTACAAATATTACTGGTTGCTCCCCTCCTTGTCCTTCAGGAGCATTAAGATACTCCCCGCGGACAGGGACGGCCGCGCCTGCGGGACACCGAGCCGTGGCGCCGCCCGTCCCCGCGCCGCGCCCCCTGGCGCCACGTGCGTCACACTGCAGGCACACGGAGCGAGTCACCGCACCGCCCGGAAGGTGCTCTGGGAGCTGGGAGTACCACAGCTGCTGCAACGCTTGGACAACGCCTTTTGAGGTGTTCCTTACGTTATTTCCACCAAAACACCATTACGGTTAAAACTGATATAATAAATACAACTACGATAGTATTCTCCCCCCAGAAAATCATTATAATCTAACAGTTAAGTAACCATTCTCACCATACAAAATTAAAACATAAATTAAATAGCAAAAGACTGTGCATCATCTCTTCCTTCACTCTCCTCTCCACTTCCTTGAAACTGGGATGATGTATATTTTAAGTCAGGTTAACTTAAAGAAGAAAATCTGATGTCAAGACTTTCCACATGAAACACACAGTTGAGGAAAGAGAGGAGTGATAAATGCACAAAATACAGCTTCTGTGCAGATCAAGGATTTTCACTACTGCTGAAGCACGTACCCTGGGTACTAAAGACAATTTGTACTTACCGTTATATAGTAGAAATATACTCAAATGATATACTTTCCATAAATTAGCACATTACTTTGATGTTATTCTTACTTATTTTTACATAGGAAGCCTACTGCCACACATCAATCAACATGTCAAATTAAAGAAATAATAATATGTAATATATTCAAATGGAACAGACAAGTTAATTGCATGCTGCTGTACAGCCTGCATTTAAAGTGATCATTCTGATTTTTCAGGTTCCAAAATTCAGCTTTTCATCCCAAACTCTGACAGCTGTGGTACAGTACCTCTAACACTGAATGCTACTCACTCGGTTTTACGGGCACACCGGCGTTCTGCTAAGTGAAAAGAAACATCAGCCTCTGATATTCCTTTCCTGGTGCTTTTGGGAAGATCATTCTTCTCCAGCTACCATCTCAGGGATGCAGGCACAGACACTGACTGCTTCTGTGCTGGCAGGAGGCTGAATCGCTGACAGTTTCACTGATGCATTTCTCTATCGGATACAGGAAGCCAGAGAAGAGGAATAATCTTTGTCAGTGCACATGACTCGTACAGAAAAGAAAGCCATTTCTAAAAATAACTAGGCAGCATATGACTCTCAATGCTATTTTTCTGGTGGTCTAGTGGTCAGCCCTCACCCTCCAGGTTCACATCCAGGAAAAGATTTCTTATTTCAGTAAATTTCTCTACATACCTTAGTTTTCACTGCTTCTATGGCTGTAATCAACAACCCTTTCACTCCTGAAGAGAAATTTAGTAAGATTTATTACTCATTTGGAAAATAATTTGCTAACTGTCAAGCATAACAGAGCAGGACTGATTTGTTTCTACATCTAACAGTTTCCTAGGGCACAGACAAAACAGATGTGCCCATCCTGCCAGTAGACATAAAATTACATCTTTCATAGGCTCAACTACTTTTCTGAAATTGTGAGGGGGAATATTCTGTCTCTATCACTCAGGAAGCCTAAGAATCAGGGGGCTCACCCCTGCCTTCCGCTGTGCCGTCACACAAGAGAGGCACTCTAAGAGCAGCAAAGACCTTTCTGCAACCTAAGTCTTCAACACTGCAAATGCAGCTGCTGTGGACCTACCCTAGTTCTAACCTAGTTATCTCCCGTGCTGCTAACATCACAGCCACAGAAGTCAGTACCCCTCCAAAACCCATCTGAGAAGCACTGAGTGGGAAGAACACTATGCTTTCAACCACAACTCTGTGGATCTAGTGGAGTATACAAACTCTTAAGACTAGCTCAGTTTCTGTAGTATAACCACCTCAATATTTGGTTGTGTTCCTTGCAGGTTCCACACTGCAGGAAACTAGGTCCCTCTTTGCCTTTCTCCTCAACAATGGGCACAGATTACCTGCTGGGACCAGCTGACCTCTCTCACCTAACCACACCCAGCTCTTTGCAGTGGCTTCAGGCCACAGTGATACCTCAGCCTCCGGCACTCCACAGCTTTGTCTCCTCAAGGCCTGAAATGCCTTGGTCTTACCAAAGATGCTATCAATCCTACACATGTGAAATGCTGTTCTTGCATATATGACATCAGATTGTATCTAAGAGGGACGGATTACAACCTCATCTTTTGTTGTTATCTACCTCATTGCACGGTAATATTGCTGAAATCGGACCAAAGAAAGCTCCATCTCAGTCAAGATACACATTTTGTTCAAGACTGCCGTAAATGAAGGATTTGGGATGAAATGAGCCACTGGCTGAACAGGGATGCTGATGAGACGGAAACCAAACACCTTTCAAACCTCTTCGCTCCTCCTGAGGGAAGTGATTCCCTCAAGTTTGTTTTCAGACTAAAATTTTTAAAGATCAGCTAATGTGTATTTGCACAGTCCACCAGCATATAGTCTGAAGCTTATCTTAACACGGTAAGGTTTTTTCATATTAGAGGCAGAGGGCTCAAGAGCTAGAGAAATTTCCTTGTGTAGAGCCAACCCTCCCATATCACTGGACACTGCCTACATGGGGAATATTAGTTTTGCTCGTACAGCTGCTAGACCTACACTGCTCAGGAAAACAACACGCTAGAGGAAAGAGCATTTACACAGATGTCATCTGCATTGCTAGCAGTTTTCATTCTTGTCACACTAACCTTACCAAAAAAAGCAATATCACAAATTAGTATCTATGGTGTGAGGAGGCCGCGGCAGCGCAAGGCAACCAAACCCCCAAGCTCTGTTCCCCCTGTGGAGCCACTGGCTCCCACCTGAGGCAGGCCTTTGGACCGGCTGTCCCTGCAGGCCTAACACCGGAACTCGGGCAAGCCGCGGTGCTTCTGCTTCCACAGCCTGTCCAGGGAGAGCGCAAGCCGGAGCGGAGGGAAGCGCCACGTTCCTCCCCTCCTGGCAGCTGCCGGCCGGGATGTGCAGTACAGAGCGCTCCGCTGACGAAGCCCCGCCTGCAGCCGTGACAGCGACACCCCGTAAAGAGACGATCGTGTCAAGAACAGCGCGTAAAGGCTACATGAAATAAGGGAAAACAACCCTGCGGAGCCCCGCGCCCTCCGTGGCGGAAGGAGGGAGGGACACGCAGCCCCGCGCTCCTGCGCCTTCCTCTGAGCCCCCTACCCCTGCTCCGGCCGCGCAGCTCTTGCCTGCGGCGCTGTGTCACCGCCGAGCTGACGGCTCCTTCCCGCCCGAGGCTCCGTCCGGCCCGGTCCCCCACCACCTCCCGCCCACGGCTGGGCCCCTTCACCCGTCTCGCCTGGGCCGCCCCCTCTCCTCCCCACCCTGCCGTCGCTACTCTCTTCCGTGGGGTGGAATAGAACGTCTTTCCCTACCCGCAGCTGCCTTCAGGACTTGGTATTGACTGGAAAGAGCGAGCACAAGGAAGAAGCAGCGGCACAGTGTGGTGCGGGGGAGGGGGGGGGGGGGTAAAGTCGTCATATCATTGCTTCCTTAGGAAGGAGTGGAGAATCATTACCAGAGCTCCCTGGTGGTCTAGTGGTTAGGATTCGGCGCTCTCACCGCCGCGGCCCGGGTTCGATTCCCGGTCAGGGAAACTCAATTTTTTCATTTTCCTCTCGAGCTGTTTTGTTTTGGGATTCTCTTCGGACCTCTCCTTCTGCTTTTACAATTCGGGGAGCGTCGGCAGGCTGCTGTGCGAGCCCGAGGCGCGGGAGTTTTCAGACGCCCTTGGAGGCAGCTTGGAGGAATTGTACACGAAGGCAGTGTGCAACGTCTGAGGGCCCTGTGCTGGTGGGCCCGGAAAGCCTGGCCAGGTGTAGCAGCTGCCTGGAAGGCTCCCCTTCACCAAACTGCCTACAGACACTCAATGCCCGCCCATAGGGATCCTAGAAGTCAGCAGAGTACTGCCTAGAGGGCCGAAGCAGGGCTGTTGGTCAGCTCTTACAAATCACAGAATTTTCTTTTTTTTTTTTTGGGCTGTTCTAACACCTTAGGGTGTTCCCACACCTTTCCCCCCGTAGGTGAATGGTCACCTTGTGCAATCGCAAATCTTTGAACCATGGGAAAAGGGACCCCGTAGGGCCCGGAGCATCTCTCTTATAGGGAAACTCTTGAGGAAACGGGGCACGTTCAGCCCTGAAAGAGACAGCTGAGAGGGGACCTCATCAATGTCTACAAACATATGAAGAGGGTGCCGAGAGGATGGAGCCAGACTCTTCTTGATGGTGCCAAGCAATAGAACAAGAGGCAACAGGCAGAAAATGATGCACAGAAAGTTCCACCTGAATATGAGGAACGACTTTTTTACTGTGAGGGTGATCACACACTGTGATTCCATTCTGTGATTCTGTGACCCGCTTAGCTGTCACTGATGTGCATGTGCCCCTCTGACCAAGTGCTGTTTCCCCACAGAGAAGGTGGGAAGGTCCCCTGCTCCCCTGTCCTGGCAGAAGGGGGACTACCATTCTCTGTGGTGCTTCCTCAGCTTAGCAGAAGACTGTCTCTGTGCAGTGTATTTGCACCGCCCTCACCATGCAGGGTGAATGGTTGTGGGGGTGCAAGAGAGATACCAGATATTCTTCCAGAGATGGAAAGGAGTAAACAAGGAGGACAAAGGGATTTTTGATACATCCCTGCAATTAGCACCTGTCTCCTTCCATACTGCAATGAATTGCTAAGGTTGGAAAAAACCTTTTAAGGTCATCATGTCCAACCGTTGACCTAGTGCCACTGCCATGTTCACCACTGTGAACGGTGTCCTCAAGCACCATAGCCACACGTTTTTTGAACACTTCAAGGGATGGTGAATTCACCAGTTCCCTGGGCAGTCTGTTCCAATGCTTTACAACACTTTTAATGAAAAATGTTTCCTAATATATTATTTAAACCTACTCTGGTGCAACTTGAGTCCATTTCTTTCTCAGCTTCTAAAAATGGTTAGGGTGCTCCAGCAGGTGGGAAGGGAAGAGATGATGAGAATGGGGTAAAGCCTCTTCCTGCAGACGTGGGGTGCTTACCCTCCTCCTCCCAGAGCTTGCAGCTCTGTCCTGTAGCAGAACACATCAGCTGTGCATCCAAGCATCCAAATCTGCATCCAGGACTCCAGCAAGAGCTGCTCTTCTTCACCTGTAGCTCCCGGCTCCCATGCCTGCCTGTGGTTTGTAGGGTGAGAGGGCAGTGGGAGGACCCCTTTTCTCACATTGGAACAGTGCCTGCCTGTGGTGGGCTCACATTGGCTTGTTACCAGGTGCCCATCTAGCCATTCTCTCACCTCCCTCCTCAGCAGGACGGGGTAGAAAGTAAGATGAAAAACTTGTGGGTTGAGAAAAAAGGAGTTTAATGAAAGAAAGCAAAGGCCCAGTACGCATAGCAGTTGCTTGGAAGACAAGTATCTTAAAAATTAATGCCTTCCCCCACCCTTCTCTTAGATTTTGTTGCTGAGCGCAATGATCATACGGTAGGGAGTATCCCCTTTGATCAGTTTGGGCCACCTGTCCTGGCTGTGTCCTTGTCCCAGCTCTTCCCCCACCTCTGCCTAGCCCACTGGCCTTGGGAGGCAGAAGCGTTGGAGGGAGTCTTGACGCTGTGGGAGCGCTGCTCAGCAGTGGCCAAAACACTGGTGTGTTATCAACATCCTTGTAGCTACAAACAGAAAGCACAGCACTGTGAGTGCTGCTACGGGGAAAATTAACACCATCCCAGCTGGACCCAGTACACTGCTGCAGGTAAACCAAGAAATACTGATAACAAGTGAATATAATCATTAGCTTAGACTGCAAAACATAGGCTAGCACACCTGGCAGATCATGCTTTAACAGGGATCCTCCCTGCTGCCAGGAGCAAGCCACGGCCCTTGCATCACCCATATAATTCCCTGTTACTGGCAGGCCACACTTTATGCAGGAGTACTTGGCCTGATGTGAAAGCACCACTGGAAATAATGGTTTTGGCTGCTTTTCCCAGGGCATGTCAGAGCCTAGGCTGCCCTCCAATGCAGATAGGAGTGTCTCATGAGGAATCCCAAGGTCCTCCACTATTTTTTTTTATGACAAAGAAGCTTCAAGTTGCTGCAAAGGGATGGGATCACCTTTGGTTTAAGGCAGAAAGCAAGCAATCAAAAGGGCTGGATTCACCCTTTAGATATTAAGAAAAGGTGCCAAATAACAGTTAAACACCAAGACCATAGGATGCCACCTAAGCAGTTATTGCATTCCTATGGCTGGAGATTGTTAAGAGTGGGCTGGGCAAGTATCTCATCAAATCTCTCAGACTGGGCCAGGGGAATAGTTCAATGGGTCTCCTAACATCCTGAAAGTTACAACTGTATGATTTCATCTTGCACTTTGCCTTATAATTATCAGTTTACCTGAGTTGCACTGAGCTGTATAGGGCTCTGAGATCCTTCCCTCCCTCTTTGATCTTAGTGAAATGCCTTACTAAGCTGGTGGAAAAAAGTTGCTGCTCCCTATCTCAGAAAATGATGAGTGATTTTAGAAGCAGCTAAAATGAATTTCAGGTGTTAACTACCTTCCCAGAAAAAGCATATGTGTGGTTTTACAGAATAGGAACAAAAGAATCATTTACTTTGCTTTAATTCATTTCATAGTAGGACATTTGCACACTCTTAGCACCATAAGTCCAGGTTTAGAGTCATCTGAGAAAGGAAAATCATATGTAAGATTTTAGAAACATGGAAATGCCACCAGAATAGCTCTTGAACACAAAGAAAGAGTACTTTCCAATATTTTGTTAGGAATGCTAACATAATCTCTGGAGAACCTATCTAATGGCCTTCCCAATCCCTTTTCAGTCCAATGCCAGACCTGAAACTTGCCCTTGTGCAGACAGCAAATATCCACCAGTCCTCTTGCTGGTTTCCTTTCACTTAAGTCCTTCCACTGTGATTAAAGGTATCCTGGTTTGGGGTGAAAAGACTCCAGGATCAGTGTTCACCTTCAGCTGGTGTTGAACAGTTTTTCAGCAGTTTCTGATTTCCTATTCATGGACCTTAGATTAATGTGATGGAGGGAAAGAACAATAGTTTTTAACAGGTAGAAGAATCATTCTTCCTAGAGTCTTTGTTGATATTTTTATTTTAAATAAAAAGTAACTCATGATGCTGGCATGTTGAAGCCCCAGAAAAGGTGGGTTATTTTACAGAGGACTGGGAGTGCAATCAAAAGTAAATTATAAAAGCGATCTGGCTAGAGTGGAGGTATTTCAAACAAATATAAGATTATTAATATCACATTTTCAAAGTGTAGGTGAATTCACTTCTAACGATTGTAGATTTTGAGATACTGGCTCACAAGTATTTTTACTTTAGTTTCTGTCTTCCTCAATAGTGTGACCAAGTGCTTTCCATCTCACAGCAAAGGCTTATGGGAATGAACTGCAGAAGAAATAAGAACGATAAGGAAGACAATACCTTAACTGTAGATCAATTTAAATCAGCATCTGAGTCGACTTTTCTTTCTGGCTACCTCCTTTAAGTTATAGCCCTGCATTAACTCCACTTTGTAAGGTTTTTTCCAATTTTATATGAAGTATCTTGACTGTGAGTGAACATAAAATTTTGCATGACGTTTACAATTAGCAACTCTTCGGAAAATGAAAGTTCCCAATTTTTTGTATAGGCATATTTTCTACTTGCCCTCACGTGTCATTTCTGTCTGAAGGGCATACAGTCATGCGGTCGTTAGATTTATTCTGCTCCCAGGACATTCTTGTGGCCACTTATCGCTTTGGTTTTTGTTTTATTGTGTACATAAGCAAGCACAACTTCGTGTTATCCTCTACAAGGCAACGAGCCTTTGCCTGTCGATAAAGAGATGGTTGGGACACGCCACGAGGTGGCATCCCAGTCCTGTGTCTGCCACCACCCGCCCGCGCCTCCCAGAGCGGCCTCTCTGGAGGTTTAAGATTCCATTCCACAGGTTAACGTTGTGCCCCTTTCATTCCAATGAGCTATAGAGTAATGAAAGATTTGTATGTGCTGATAAAGCCAACTTCATGTACAAATGAAGCTGTTATTAAAGCAAATCACTGCCTAGTTCCTTGAGTCCGAAGCTGTACATGGAAACTTTACAAGCGGTCTTTAAATAGCCTTAATATAACAATTTTTTTTTTTAATAAAAAAGAAAAAAAGAAAAGGAAAGTCACAAAGTGTAATCAGGAGTGCGACTTGGAGTCTAACACCTCATCCTGTCTGTGGCATTAATACATTGATGGCACATACCATTACCAGAGTGACGAAGAGCCTGGTGTCCCTGAGCGTGCTCACCCTCCCAGCCACTCTGTTAGGGGTCAGCAGCACCTCTGCTTTTCACCTGTAGATTGTGAACTGAAGATCATGCAGAACGTTTGTGCCAAGGTGAAGAAGGGAACCATAATTTCTGCATCCCAAGTCGAGATCCCAGGGCATCCGTTGCCCAAGGACACAAAATAAGGTCTGGTTTCATTCACTTCTGCATGGATTCACAAGGCTGGTGAGCCATGGGAGCAGCCTGTTCTATGACATTACTGCTGTCACCATGGAAGTCAAAGGACACAAACAAGGCAAAGTGTTTATTAAACTGCTGGGGTGGAAGGAAAAACAAACCCAAAAGATGCTTTCAGGCACACAATCCTTTCTCCAGACTTTTTTCCCTGTCCTATTATCTATCCCAATATTCTTTCTATAAAATATTGCTGTCTTAAAACATAACTGTACATAACTTCCCTAGCTACAGATTCAATATGAAACACCTCCTGGACAGTAAGATAAAAAACATAATAATCTCATTTCACATCATCCTAGGACTGTCCCTTCAGAACTACAGTTGGAAAATTTATTCTGAATCATATTTTAAAAGAAATTATTTTGTCCAAACCAAGGCAGTTTATTTAAGGTAATGTTAATGAAAGCCCAATGCAGATTTAATTACCACTCCAGATCTAGATAATACTATCCAAGGACTGTTTTCCAAAAAGTCCTTTTACAGGAGAAATTGCCATGTCCTATTAAGAAGTACTCTGATCATGAAATTATGAAAGCTCTGATCCTTTTAAAAGTCTGAACTTTTTCTCTTGCATGCTGCAAATTTGCTTTCTAGATCCTTTTCATACTGCCTTGTGGCTACAGTCAATCATTACCTTCTGCCTTTCCATGCTTTGATTTCCATGTGCTCTTTTGATTAATCACATTTTAGTAAACTATATTGACAACATTATTATGTTGTGCCTAATTTTTGTCTAACTAGCAGGAAAACAGAGCTGGGAGGTGCCAGTTTTCCCCAAAAGCAGGAAAATAATAACAGACTATAATTTGGTATTACAACACATGCTCTGGCTGGTGGTGCTGTCTGCTGCATGTGACAGGGAACAGCAGCGACCCAGACAAGGACAAGGCAGCTGGGCTGAGGGAGGGTGGCCACAGCAGAGTGCCTTTGTGGCTGTGCACCCAAACTGGCCCCACATCCTTAGCAAGAAATTTTTTAACATAAATGACCACTCTGTATTCCATAAATGGCAAAATTGGTATTGTGTAAGCTGCAGTTCTGCACCAAAGATCCAGCAAAATAAATGAAAAAGCAGGAATGAGCTTCCTGTCTGCTCAGATAAGAGACTACCTGTCTAATTATATCAGGATGACGTTTTGTTCATTCTCTACCCCAAGCCAGGTAGTAAGTCTCAGTTTCAAATTTGTTCGGACTGTGGCCTTGGGTCAGTTGAAATGGAGACTCTTGCTGTAGCCTGCAAGGACTTTCATTCCTCCTACCACACTGCGCTCGCCTCCCCTTAAGCAACCAGGCTGAAGCTGAGTGCGAAGCACGCGAGAAGGGGTGTATGGGCTCCTAAGCTCCTATCACCATGACTCCCCTGTCTGCTACAAGGCTCACAGGGAACCTCTGTGTACGTGCCAAACCCAGTTCCAAAGTGCTCACTCTTGGGCTTACCATCGTGATCCCCCCAAGTCTGTCTGTGGTGAGAAAGGAGTGATGGGTGGCTGATGGTTCTGGCTGTGGATGCAGGCGATATGCAGCAGCTCTCTGGGGCATGCTGTGCTGCCACACTTCTTCAGAAACAGGTCAGAGGAGGTGCCCATCACCCCCACATCTCCGCTTTCTTGATGGCTGCACAGTGCTGCAGGGCTGCTTGCCATGCGTAACTCATTGCAGTGAGGCAACGCGCTGCAGGCAGCAGGAGAAGGCAGCTCCCTGCCGGCAGCAAAGTCACTCCATCCCAGGCACACCCAGGACAGCTCAGCACAGCAAAGTCCTTTGCTTTTACGTTACCATCACGCTGGTATATTTACAAGTACTTTTGTACTCCTGAAAACCAGGTATCTTAAAATCTTTTGTACCTACTGTTTATTACAGTTTGCTGATCCTTCTTTAAGAGGAAAAAACCCAAATGATTAAAAGCAATTTAATAAATTCTGCTTCTCTTCTGGTCATAAATTCAAAGGGGATTTTTCTTCCATGCTATCCTTTATGCCATCAGAAATTTGCCTCCCTCACTAGCATCCGGGTTCCAGGAGACCTACTATCTTCTATTGACCAGAGGCTTAAGGTAAGGGCCAGCAACTCGATTAAAGAGTGCTCACAAGATGATGATGATGAGTTAGGAGATAATCTTTCCCTTGAGGTCTAAGGTCTAATTAGACAAGATCAAGGACAAGAATTAAATATCATTTTTCCCACTTTACAGGTGAGTAGCCAAGAAGTGGACTAACAAGTTGTGTTTCTGAGGTATTTAAACACTCAAAATAGCTTGACACCTAAAACTTTTACATTTCAGACAAATAAGAATGCATCTTCTAAAGTTTTGGTCTGGCAGGGGCTTAAAAGAGTAAATAATTTTGTTTATACAAATAATGACACTGAAGAGGAATAGTTTCTCTGTGTTCCTCAGAAGGATAAGTCCTAAGTGCATATTGGTGATGAACTGTAAGACTGATTTTGAAAAGCAACAGGGAACCCCCTCTCCATAGCTGAAAATGTCATGCATGTCAACAGTAGCTAAAAAATATCTCTCTAACATGCCTAGCTCCTCTTCACTGAAAAAGTTATATACAGGAGGAAAAGGGCTTTATTTCCTTTTTTTTTTTTTTTTTTTTGTCTCCTGTTTGAACCACAGGCACAGAAATACCCCACTTCAAAAGCTGGGCATATGGGCAAGCAGGTTTTACATATTTTTATCGAATTACTACTTCTCTTTTGTTTTGTTGGTGGCTACTGCAGTTGGGCATCCTTGGGTTTTGACGGTCACATCAAAGGAGCGGCTCTGGCGTGAGAACCGGTCAAAGTGAGCCAGATAATTAATGGATTTATTACTGAGGTCGGTTCCCATGATTGTCGGTGGGCAGCAGCCACTGCTGTGTCGTAATCCTCATTCTCTTGGTAAGGCACATACTGCCTCAAAAAGGTTTAATGATCCAATAGTGATTTACTAATGGGAATCTTTCTTGTCGGTTTAGCAGGCCTTGAAGGAGGACAGGGCGGCACATGAAGGTCAGTTTTCAGCAGTATCAAGAAATAGTTTTATTTGTTTTGTTTTGAGATTCCTGCTTGTAGCATTTTTATTCACTAACTGTAATAATAAATTGAAGGGTCAAAGTGATTGTAGCTGGGCAGGTATTGGACTCTTGATAACATTAGGAGGAAAGGAAACAGACATTGGGCACAGCAGATGGCGGCTGAAGGAATGAGATAATTATCAGAAAACATTCACTTCAGCTTTTATGATCAACGATATGAAAGAAGTGTGGTAAGAGGGACTAGGACAGCCTGATGAAACCACAGGCTGGTGGCTGGTCTTTGCTGGGGTAGCTGCCTGGCAGGGACCATTCCCTGGGCTTGCATCCCCTTTCTGTTGGGAAAAGAGGGAGGGGAACAACCGGTGGGAGAGCTACCCAGAAAGAGGGCAAGGGAGGGAAAAGGAGAGCAAGCAGCTTTGCTTACCCAGAGGGAAGATGATGCTCTTGGTGCTCAAGGAGCCAGAGTCCCTGCTCCCCCTTGCCACACCGGTGCCTCTTCAGAAAAACAAACCCCAGAAAAGCCAAGAAAAATAAACTCCCTTCTCCTCCACAAAGACATTTAGAAAGCAACAGAGGGAGAGGGGGTGGGGAGAAAAACAATGTTACTTATTTTAGGGCTTGTATATTAAAGCCAAGGGTTGTGCTGGCAAGTGACATTAAAAGCTATGTGAACAATTCACATACAGCAACTTCGTCTTGTTAATCAAGTTGGGAAAGTGTACCTTAAATGTACAACATTTGTTTTAAACTTCTTGAGGGAAACAGACCTTTTCCTACAGAAAACTAAAGGTACTCGTCTCTCTGAGATATGAAAAAAAAATACAACATTCTGAGTTAAATCAAAAGTAAGGGGATGAAAAGTGTCGGCCTTTAAGTAATTACAATTTTGTCTCCTTAGGTTTATGTATTGCCTTGTAGTAATTTGTTAGATTTTCACTTACCACACAGCAATATCTATGGGTATTCTTTACAGGTAAAACACTTTTCTTTACATCTTCCATTTACATCTTCCATCTTCCACTGTTTCCTGGAGCAGTGTGTGCAGAGGTCTTGCAGTGTCACAAATGTGAAGACATGGGCAGCATTTGAAAATTCCCAGCAATCACAATTTCAGTGTTGCATCAAGGTATTTGTTCATCCTGAGGACTTTCTTTTTTAGAAGAGAAAAATGCCAAATATGAACTGGGCAGAAAGAAAAATTAAGTCAATAATTCAGAAGGACTTTCCTGTAGAATAAGTAATAGCACAATCAGATAAACATTATCTACAATATTTAGCTTTGCTTGAATTGAATATTGGCAGTTGTATCTGTAAAAAAGGAGTTTGCCTCTTCAGACCTTGAAAATAATTTACCAGACATATTTCATTTTATTTTCCATAATCACTTCCTTTTGCTTCTGATATTTGAATATCTAGGGTACAACACTAATTCATGTGTCCCAGCTTTACATTGCTATCACGAATGCAGAAAAATATCCCTGTAAAAAGAAATTATATTGACATCATCTTATAATCACCACGACTGCTGCAGTCAGAACATTAAGAGAACTTCTGACATTAGTGTTGATTGAGCTGTTGACTGGTCTTAGTTTTACAGGATTGATAGATGATAACACATTATCACCAAATTCTTTTGAGACTGTTCTGTTGTTTCTTCTGATGAGGGGTCTGATTCTTTGAAAAAATTAGATCACATCTGAAAATATTATTAAGCTTTAAACCCCATAGCTCCAAAGATGATGCAAGATATGGAGAAATTCAGTTGCCCAGCAATCCACATTTTGTGTCACTTGAGCAACTTGGATTTCCCAGGACTGGCAGAGGTGACACAGGACACAAGGGAGACTGCCCCCTCCAGAAGGATAGTTGGAGCCCAACTTAGGACATAGCAAATATTTAGGCAACAGAATGATGACTAAGTGACTGTATTTACATATTAACAGCACTTTACAACTTCCAGTCCTAGCAATTACAAGGGGGGGAGNTTACAACTTCCAGTCCTAGCAATTACAAGGGGGGGGAAAAAAATCCCCCCCCCCGAAAAAAAGAATCCCATGTATTTTAAGGAAATTGTCTGTCAATTATCTGTCAAAATGTTATTTCATTGTAGCACCAGGCAGGTGCTAGAAATACTTATCATTTCTGGTTATGGTCAGATGTGTTGCTGCAGATTCTCATCTCTTTTGAAAATTTTACACATTAGTTTCCAAACACAAAAGTATTTGCTGTGTAAAATGATGAAGCAGAAAAACAGAGCACAAGTAAAAAGTTCAGTGTTGAGTAAAATTAACTCAGGTTCACACAAATGAGGCTTGGATACACGAAGCTTGCAAACAGAACTATACCAATTCCTTCATCTTTTCTCAAAGCTGGACAAAACTACCAGTTCAATCACTCAGGTCCTCATTTGTGTGATTTCAGGCTGTCTGTGCCTATAGAAGCAGATAACTGAGGCTGATGACTGCAGAGCTGGTAACAGTCCAGTTCACTTGTCATTAGTAGTATTTTCTGATGTTTTATCTTCTGATTAAGAGATGCTTATGATGACCTTTTCCTATTGTAAAGAAGAAATACCTCATTTACAATAGCCCTAAGAGTTTGCCAATATCTATATCCCAGGCTCATCTCATGACATCCTGAATGAAGTATCATCTTTCAAAATAGCTGCAAACAAATATTTTGAAGTTTCACACTAAGGAGGCAGCAGCATGAACTGGCACCTCCTGGCAGTTGTTCAGGAAGATGTAGCACAGCCAGGAGACAATTATTCTACTTTGAATATATGCATTCAGCCCTCAGCCACGGTAGCCGGTTTTTCTTGTGGGCAATACCTAATGCCGGATTTCCTCCACTTGCAATCAGAGCAAAGGGAGGACAGGCAGCACCGCCTCTCAATTGCCCGTCTCCTCTCTAGGGTAATAATCTTCTCTCAGCAGCCTAAGTGCTTTTTATTTGCATTGCTGAGGGCTAAGGTTTCGAGCTGGCTAATGCTGAGTGACAGAATTGGTTTTTAGTTTTTTCCTCTTAAGAAAAACATTCTAGGAAATTGCATAACCTGCTTTGATCCTCTTGATAACTGGAATTTAAGATTGCAAACCCACCCATTGAAAAGTTAGTCAAAGCCAACTGCTTACTGTTGAACAAGCAGCCTGACTTGTGTTCTTGTGCTATGTGCTATGATCTAGTCTCAAATTATATAAATTACAAACTTTATTCTTCATCCAGGTCCATTCATTGTTGAATGCACAATAAAGACAGAAAAGGGCTGAAGTAAGGTTGCATGTGCACAGCCACGAGTCCTACCTTTTGCATCTTGGTTATGCCAAGGAAGCAGCTTTCCCGTGCTCTGTTTTAAACACTGCATAGACTCCTTCGGCTCTGACCTGTTAGCACAGCTACAACCAAAGCCATCACAAGCTATTACCCTCTGATGTCTTTCCAACAGCACATGTGAAATATGTGTCTTCTCCATTAATTCCTCACTTGGAAAATCTTCATCTGCTCTCCAGAGGTAACATTCCCAACACGCTGGGAATAAGCAAGTATGAAGGATGAGCTCTTCATGATCATGTCCTCTACATGATTCAATTCAAACCAAACCAAAACTAAAGACAACACAACAAGCAATAGTGGAGACCAAAAGGCGACACAACAAGGAATAGAGGACACATCAGCAACTCAGCATCCATGGATCTGGCCTGTTTTGTGAGAGTGAAAATGGGATAAGCACAAACAGCCTGCACAAATCTATCTGTGGTGTGTTGTTTCAGGATGTTAAAATAACTAGACTTTCATCTAATCAATGTATTTTCAAATTCCCTTTCCTTTTTTTTTTTTTTTTTTAAAGAGGCAAAATATTGCATTTGGGGACACAAATGATGTTTTGGGGCACATCAATTAGATTGAAGCCCTTAGAAAGAACCAAGTCAGTAGGTGCCTATTTTTAATGTGGCACATGCATGTGAGACCTCCTACTAGGCTGTTAGAGTGCAGGTTAATAGTTAACAGCTTAAAGTGAAGTAGGACTGTAACCTGCATTTTCATGCAAATAAACCCCACTTTTTATCTACCGGTCATTAATGTCCTCTTTTGTATTGAAAATACACATTTAGAAAGTGAATAGTACCTCATCTGTGTACTGCTAAACATGCCAGTACAGCAGCACAGCATTTCTGTCCCTTATCAAAACAATGTCATATTCCCCCCCAAACAACACTACTTCAAAGAATATCAAGGCTGATTAACAGTGCAGGGGTTGCAAGCCTTCTTCCCCCTCTTTTGTTCATTTTTTTCATGGGACAGAATGCTCTTCAGTTGAATCACAACCCTTCCTCACCTAAGTGCTAGAGACTAGCTGATTGAGGCAGGGATGGGTTCCAGGTTTAACATTTGGGAGAAACGATGATAGGGAGTGAACCACCGAGCTGAGGCTGCTGAGGTTTTTGATGACAGGTGAAGTATCTCTCTGACTGTAGTGTGATCACCCTTCTTCTGTGCTTTAGTCTTGTCAGCTGTTATGTCGGCATTCAGACATCTAAGAGTTTGTCCTCATCCTTATAAACAGAGCGCTCCATGCTTTCCACAGAGGGGCTTCACAGGTCTCAGATGAAAAGACAACCTTGCCTCAGAGAACTGGCAAATTAGAAGACCAGAACTGGAGGTAAAAACTACCTCCTCCCATTCCTTATATTTATTGATGTCATTGAGTTAAAAATTTTACCTTCTAAATTCTTCAGAAAGTCAAACCTAGAAACCCCAGTGATTTGGGGGCTCTCCAGATTGGACAGATAGGTCTGGATCTTTAAGCATACCATCAGTGCAGAGCCAGTTTACAAATCTGAAAACTAATGCTGCTTTGCTACTATTCCCTGCCTATTCCAGAGCATGCTGTATGAGATGGGCTTCCTGGCTCAGCAAGGGGAGCAGAAGAGTACAGAGCAGCCAACAGGCTTGTTACCAGTGGTAGAAAACAACTGTGAGTCCACAAGTATTCCTCAAAGCAAACAAAACTGCAACAAATCATCCATAAAACGCAGTCAAAAAGGACTTCATTTAATTAGTGATATGTAAAGACTTTGCATAGAAAAAAGGTTAACAAAGTAATGCATAAAAGACCGACTAGGTACAGTATTTTTAAAACAAATATTTTAAAGTATATTTTGCATAATGTTTAACATTCTCAATGCTTATTGCTTTCTCCACACAGCAGAGAAATCAAGTGCATAATAATACATGCTGTGTTTTATTTTTATTTTCTTTTTTTTTTTTTACATAAAATCTCTAGTTCTTGACTGGATGTATTAAAATACTTAGGTTATTTTAAGTCACTGGAATAAAAAATGAAAGCAAACCCTTTATGCAGCACTAGTTATCTGGGTATTGACAAAATAATTTACTCACATCCCGTTAATACATTCATTTTGGTTTGGAATCAAACCCACATTACGATGTTGGCATGTTAATAGCCAATTTAAAAATTGTCCCTACTGTAACTTCATTCATACCCAGTGATCATTCTCCCAGAAGTTGATAGTGAAAAGAAGAGGGATCTTGCACAGAATCGGCTAAAAGTAAATGTCCAAATACAGCTAAATAAGTTAAGTTGAGCTCTTACAACACCGAGTCTTTTGTATTGGCATGAATCAACTGTATCCAAGTGTGCACACTTTAAATAGGTGACTACTACTGGGTGTATGACAAATTCACTGTTTGTGCAGATAGGAGCTAGCACCATGTTTAAGCCATAAAAATGGGTGCCTCAGGGCTCACAGGCAGTGCTGAAACGTTCATTAATCCCAGCACTGATAAGATAATTGCTTTTGCCAATGCTATGCTAGACGTCACAATTTGGCAAGTCTGTACAAAGAAAGTGAACTAAGGAAGCAAGAACTAGGCCTGTCAAACTAAACATTCTTCCTCGGCAATCTTTTGGCTAAAAACCCTTTCCCCTTCGAGAGCACACTCTGCCTTGGAAAAGTATCCTAGTTCTGAAGTTGAATGCAGAATTTCACCTCTCTCCCATACAATTTCCATACCTGTGCAGTGTTATTTGTTTTAGCAAACACACACATATATAGATTTATTTATTATTTTTTCAATGTCAGGCACTTAAGAAACTTGAACTCTTTTTCTAGCCTGGCGAGACCTGGTAGATGCAATCCCTCACCTCTCTGCCAAACAAGGATGCATAGCTGGAGAATTATTAGTTCTAATGTCAATGTATTTCTACGTATTTTGCAGGAAACCTCTACATGCTGATATGGTCACACTGTTATGAAAGCCATTGCTGCTCCCTCAAGGTGCCTCCAGCAAGACAAACGGAGAAGAGGAAGAGAAAGGTGTCACCCCAGGTCTTCTCCAACACCTGCAGTGAGGAGGGTAACTGTGCCATTCCTCGGTGGGCTTGCCGGCACCTCTCAGGCCCTTTGGGTGAAGGCTGAGCAGGAAGAACGCACCGAGTCCCGGAGGCTGGGTGTGGGTGTGGGGGTGTGTGGGCTCGCGGGTGTGAGCACATGCACGTGTGCTGAGGGAGAGGAGGGAGCTGGAGTGGGAAGAGGAGGGGACTTAAAAGGCTCCAACTTCAGTCCCCCAGGGTCGGTAGGGTTTAGTGCCGCCGCCGGTGCCAGCCTGCTGAGGGCTGGCAGTGGCTGACATGGCCAGCGGAGGGGTGATGGCTGTGGCCGCAGCGACGGCGGCGGCGGCCGCGCTGGGGGGAAGCATGGGGAAGGTACCGGTGAAGGAGAGAGGGAAGCTCTGGGCAGCAGCTGTGGCTGCTGCTGCTGCGGCGTGAACAGTAGCCGACAGGGACAACAGGGAGGTAGAGAGAGGAGGGACACAGGGAGCGATGCTGCCAGCGGAGGGAACTCTGAGGGCGGCATCGGCGTGGGCGAAGGTAGCCGTGAGCAGGGCGGAGCCGTGCGGGGGCACGTCCGAGGAGAGTCTGCACGGGGCAGCATCGGAGGCGTGGAGTCCATTTGGCTGCAGCAAAGCGGCCGGGAGGTGGTGGAAGGCGGCTGCCCAGTGGTGAGGGTGCAAGGGGTGGTGGTGGTGGGCTATGGAGGAGGTCATGGCAGCAGCTTCCCTCTGCGAGGCACAGGTACTCAGGTGAGACACGAGTCTAACACGCAGGGGGTCGGATGTGTCGAGACCTTCGACCGAAGTCAGGTACCTCGCGACTTCTGTCAGGCACTCCCGGAAGCCGATGCTCATGAAATCCATGGCCAGGGAATGAGCGTCAAAATATCCTGCAAGGGGACGGGAAAAGATGTGTTGAGCGTGGAGCTGGCTCCCCAGCCGTCGTTAACTGAAACGGGCAACCCAGTCCCGGCTCAGCCGCCGCGTCTCCCGTTTGTCACGTACGGGTTAAACGTGCAATGGGAGACGTTTGTTCTCTGATCTGTAAACGATCACTGCGACCATCCCTGTAATGCTATAGGCTGCAGTTGTTTCTGCAGACAATATACAAATGAAAAGAATTAAGTCCGTAAGACACTTAAAAAGATACATGATGCCTCTCCTGAAATTCCTCAGCAAGCTGCTGCAGTGCAGTGTTGATCCTGTATGTGTGAATGAGATGCTTATCCACACAAAGAAACAGGCTGGAGATCAGAGAGCTTGCATGTACTACCCTGCCTTTTCTACCCTACACTGGCATTTACCCTAACGCTTTCAAACTATTTCTTGACATTGTGAGATTGTTGTGAACTGCTGCCGGGGTCCCATCTACTTCACAGAGTCATTAAGACAATATGACATACGGTGTTACTTAACTACAAACGAAAAACATCTTGTGATGACTCTGCACACACACAATAAAAAGCTTTACTGAGAAAACGTTTTATGTAATGCCATTGCTAATTTGGAGATGGAAGACTGACAGTCATACGGCCCATGAGGTATTTCAACAAACAGCAACTGGAGCTCCACAGGCTTGGGACAAAAAAGCATTTGAAAAAAAAGAAGTCTTATTAAATGCACATTAAAAGATACTCCCTTTCTAAAAGGGTCTAGCACAAAATCTCGTGTTTAAGTTGCAGCTCTTCAACGACAAAAACCTATTCCAGTTTTTGGAATGTTTCTCTTTTAGTTTAAATGTTGTCTCCTTAGGGGAATAATATCCTATCCGCTCCCAAGTTGGCATGGTGTTTTTCCTCTCACTTTCAATGAAAATTTTTAGGTATGTATGTCTAGATGTCTGTAAGTATATAAAGTGCCCTTATTGTGGTAGAATGTGGCAGCAATGCCTTGAACTCTTTGTCATGAAATAATCTCTGCCTTTCTGAAAAATGCTAGCACCTTAGATGGCTTTTTTTACTTGTGTCAATTTTCAAGCTAGAAAGAAGTGCTTCTGTCACTGCATGCCCACATTATAAAATTAACCCAGGCACATTTATTGATGTTGCCCCAATTCCCCTGCCCACTATACACTTCTTCCTGCCAAATCCTGCCAAAAAGTGCTGCTTTTGCTGCAGGCCAACTTGCTCGTCTGAACCTGAGAGAAACTCTGGCTTGTCCAGCAGATCAGCAAGCAGGTGGTAAAAAGCAAGCGTGAGGGGTTGACGACTCCTGTCAGCAAGCGCTGACTCCTCACAGCTTTTTTCCTGAGTCCACTGCGACCAAATGATCTGTGGAAATGTCACGGTTTGAGTGAACTCCTGAGAAACAAAGGCCAGGCATGCCAGCAGTGGTGAGATAGCAGGGTACCTTCTCGGGTGCCAGTCAGCCGGGCATGGGGACTGCTTCTGCGCCAGAGGCTCCAGGACCTCCAGTAGCTTCAGAGGGGCTGATGCACAGCCAAAACCACTTCCCAGCTCTGGCCACGAGTCAGCCAGCCTGGGAGTCCTGAGAGCACTCGGCTCAAGCCAGGGCTTCCTGGCCTCCCTCCCTCCAGACCGGAGGAGATGTGGGGGATGTGGTTGTCACCAGCTTCCCCTGAGTCTGAGCTGCTGGCTCTGTGACAAGCCATCCCAAAGCCCGGGTGATCCTGGCTCCCTTTCAGTCTCCTATGGCAGCCGAGACACGAAAACAGAGGGTTGATGAGAGCTGGAACTCCCAGACTCCATTATATTTTGATGGTTATCTTTTCCCAGTTTCCCCTCAACTGGCATCCCCCTTTTGAGAGAGACTTAAAAATATTGCTTCTTGTTTCCTTCCAAACCCAAGAACATCCTCCACCATGCGCACACGCCAGCGTTTTGTAGTGAATGCAAAGTCTTGGTTTTACTTCAGCTGTCCTGGTAACCCACCTGCACTGTACACAGGCCACAAGTCACTTGAGCTCTATGAACCCATGCACTGTCCCAGGTGTCACTCACTCAAGCTAAATTTGCAGTGAAGCTGCAATAAAACCACACTGAGGTCTCGGCAAGCAACTCACTGTTGACAAATCACTCCTCTCCTGTGCTTGCTTGCACCATCAGCAAAAAGCCCTGGCTCTAGGTCAAAATAAAAACTCAACATGAACAGGAGACCACTGTCTGCACCTGTGTCGGGGCGGCGGAAACACAGAGTCCGCACAGGACATCAGAGGCATCTGCCTGCCTTGCCTGTCCAGGCAGCTCTGAAAAGCAGAGAAAAGACAGAAGCCATGTTGAGTTTTCTTCCACTGTGCCCACCACGGGCTCAGTGTGCTGACTGAGGCCGACTCCATCATGACTTGCCGAGTCCTGTGCATTCCCCATCATGGATGTCCTCCTTTCTGCTTGAGGAGGAGGAGGACAAGTTCTCGACAGTCCTCAACGCAGGGAAGCATAAGGGTATCAGGAGCTCTTTCTCCTTCCTGCAATAATAGCTTTTGTCCCTGGGAAAAATGATGAAACCCACTTTTTTACTGATACAAAACCACCTTCTGGCTCACAAGATGAATTACAAAGTGGGAATAACCATGCTTCCAAATAAAACAAACATCTACTTTAAAAACACCCCAAGAAATTACATTTTAAACTATTAGTTAGGTTGCAAAGTAAAACATTAAACAAGCAGGAAATGCAGGCTTAAACTTTGCCCGGTACTAATTCTCAAACCTCTTTTTCTTACAGTTTCTTAATCTGTGCAGTGAGATTACTCTTATCTCTGGGACAGAAGGAAAAGATAAAGTTGTAGTATTTGTGAAGCAATCGGGTATTGTGCTGATGGGCCACCCACTATGGATCATGGTGTGAAAGGCAGCTGTGGAAATAGGCCTGCATCACCTCTACCTGCACCCCAATGCTTCATCCTTCCTCACACTGCCACAGGCACGCTGCTGTCAGCTGGGGCAGGAGAGATATGGCAGCAGAGACCCACCAAGGAGGAGACCAGACTGCAGGACCTGGGACTGCTAACAACAGCCAGCTCGTCCAGCTGCAGCCAGAGGCTGGGACTCTGCCAACACCTCTCTCTGTCCTGCAGCTCCCATCCCAGGCACTTTGTCCCCTGCCCCACTAGGCCACCTGACCTGACCCATTTATAAAAAAGTCTCCTGCATACTTTTTTTGGGCGGGGAAGTAAGGGAAGGAAGCTTCCTGATAAATTAGGTCTCCAGTTGGGTTAATCTCCTGGCCGTCCTGTTGTCGGTGCAGACATTGGAGGGATGGGAGCTGCTGCAACTCCTCAGAGGAGCAATGTGCAGCATGAAGTGGAGGTCAGGCTGGGATAGCCAAGTTCCATGTCGCATGGGGAGGATGGAGCGAAACAGCCACCACTTCCCTCAGCAGTGCTCTTTGCTCCATGCACCGAGTGAGACAGAGCTTGTGGAACACCAGCACGAAACCACACAACTGAAGATGGCACTATCACTCAGACACACGGAGGACCCGAAGCCAGACTGCACAAGCACGATCAATTCTGGCATTTCATAACTTTCAAGAGCGTAGCTTTACCAACTAAACAATGCTTTCTCAAGGACTTTTTACATATATGCATTAACTTCTTTTTAAAATTTTGCACATTTTCCAAGGAATCAAGTAGCATGTCTGTTACCTGATGAGCAATAACATTCCTTTCATCTCTTATTAAACAAGGTACCCACAAATTTCAAGCTTAAATGGACCCCTAGAAAAAACTCCTAAAGACGTAGAAAAAAGGTATGTCAGCTTGGTGTTAATTTTCACAAATAACAGAACACCAGCCTTCAACATGCTTTTCTATAGCCATCTGTTGTTATGCATGCACTGATTCTAAGTTGAGTTTTCTCAATTGCTGCAAGGTATGTCATAATTCAATAACATGCTAAAAACTTTAACCAAAAAAAAAGGAAGAGGGAGACAGTAGCAGTTTCTTTTCTAGCCTTTACCTATAGTGGGTGAATGAAGAATGAGCTGGTTTCCATTGCAACAATTTGAACCACGATCACAGTTGATGGCATGGGACATGGGACCGTGCTCACGGAATGCACGCAAGCTTTTAGCTCCAAATAAGTTCCAAAATCATGACTACACAGAACACCTCGTGGGTGGCTGAAACCATTTGGCCTCCAGCCTTGGGACTGTCAGCTTGCACAAGCGAGGAACACTCGACTCCCGGCAGTCGGCTGATCTAGTGGGTCAGCCAGTGCAGCCACTGCGTCATGCCAGTACCCATTCACAGGGAGCTACCCAGGCCTCTGACACACAAATACAGCATAGAAGTATGAGTGCAGAGAGCATTGCTAGCCGCCTGTCTGCTTTATCAGATACCTGGAGCTGGATAGAGCAAGACTGGGTTTTGTTCTGGTGAATGAGATGGTCTAACCTGGAATTGAAAAGTCTTTCCAGAACAAAGAAAATATTTAAACATAAATTAAAGTTCCTCTCCATTCACTTCCATCAGTATAGCTGCTCAATCATGAGGTTTAGCATCAGTTTTTTTGGTACACAATTGTTGCCACAAACCTCCTGTTTATGTTTGGTGTTTGTGTATTTGTTTTGTCTCCCTGTGCAGATTTCAGTGCTCTTTGGAAACCCCAAACAAATCTCTGACTGGGCTGCCTGTGAATGAAGCCTTTACTCCCACAGTGTTATGAAAGCAAACACAAGCCCAGGGTCAAGTGCTTCTTTTGTCCCAGTAGTTCTTTCCCACGAGTTCAATCCTGCCATTAGCATTGATTTCCACTCCTTTAATCTGGAAACGCCTATCACAGCTCCTCAAAGCACTTTTTTTTGCTGAGATTTCCCCAAATATTAGAAAAAAAAAAATCGCTGGCTTCTTACCTTTACCTCCTGTCGCCTGCAGCATTTTCAGATGATCCACTGTCATTTGCAGTATTTCCGCTTTTTCTAATTTGGCAGATCCCTTTGAGATAAGAGACACATATAAATAAAGGCTTATGAGTACTAGAAACTTTAATTTGATATACTTTCCACTGAGCTCAGCCGTATGGTTTCAATTTCCCCTATCATTAGGACATTCTCAGCTTAATTCTTTCGTGAGCATCTGCTTCCCAGACTTTGTCTAAGGACTAATACTGTCTCCTATCTACTGATACAAGCAGCACCAGCACAATTTTGTTTTACTAGGGCTATAGCTCAGTATAGCTCTGGCCTTGAAGATAGTGTAGAGATGACATCTTCGTGAAATAAGAGAAATACGTAACTTTCTGGACTTCCTTTTTAAGGAGAAACACAAACGGAGGGCTGGCAGGAAGGGTCTGTGTGGCCATCGATTAAGACCCTGCTGCAACATTATTTTTTGGTCTATTACCAGTAGGTGTCCCCGCGGACACACACCCAGCACTGTCCCTCTCTTAATGGCCTGTTAATTTTCAACATGTCATTTGGCTGTTGAATATTCCACTCTCATTTTTTGACTGAAAAAACTGCCGCACAGTCCCCAGTATTTTAATTCAGTAAGAGGCCTACTTTGCAAGGACTAAATATTGTGAAAGAGTGTGGCTCCTCTGTCAGTAAAAATATTTTCTGACACTGAGGATGGCTCACACGGCTACAATAGGTACTGGAAAAGTACAAAATACAAACTCAAAAGGTAATATTAATATATCAATGTATAAATAAAGTTATTTTGCCTAGTAGCATTCCCTTCAATATCTGGAGCACACTCAGCCAACACAAATGTTATTCCAGTGCAAGAGCTCATCCCTTGGCATCAGTTAAAATCAGGGCTGCGCAAGCTGCAGCCATCAGTGGATCACATCCTGCAAGCCAGTTTTTTTCTGTTAGTTATCATCTGGGCCACCTCACTGTCTCAGCTGGCTTCAGCCAGGTTGCAGGTGTGGGAGCTGGGTAAAGTTTACACTCTGCTCTGCAGCCCCACTTCAGGGCACTCATGTCCGTGACACTCGGGAGCAGCGCTGGGACTTGCGGAGGGAGGGACAGAGGCAGAAGCGAAACTAAACCTCCAACTTGGAAACTCCAGTGAGCTGAATGTCAAGGAGCTGGGAAAGGACTGATGACTTTGTCCTTGGCATATTGCAGAAAAACGGTGGGACTTTCTGATTCAAATACAGCACATGCTCGTTTTTACATCTATACATTTTTTTCAGTCAGCTTCTTGCTGTCAATGCTTTCCTCATACAAAGGTTGGTACACGTGTGAATTTTTAGTCAGAATTCCCCATTTTACATTCAACTACATCCTGTCGTTTTCTCAGACTTCATCTTTTCCATAGAAACAGTACAAGTCGTCTTAGTGAGAGTGACTAATAGCTAAAAACTGCATGGCGCTGGGTAATTTCCAAAGGCTCTGTAGGACTTGTTTTATAATGTTTGTGGTTTTCAAGAAATAAACAATAAAATGGGACAAACAACTGTTGTCTCTTGCCCCTGTTTATCCAGCTTAAAATATCCCTGTCACTCTTTTGCCAGAACCAACGCAAGGGCACAGTGACAACTACCAGTAACTAAAATCATACTGCAGGTGACACAAGTGATGCTCTCACCAATACTTCAAAAAATTTTTTTAGCCAGCTTTTGTTGAGGCCAGGGATGGAATAGGCATAATACAGTCTTGTGTTTGCCATGTAGTTACCACTGACATTCAGCACCTCCCAATCCTGCTCTCAGATTTTATTTTCTGGGGTTTTTTTTAATTTTACTACTACAAGGAAGTCGGGTTATTTATATTCAGATGTTTCATTTTTATTGAAACCCAGTGTCAGTTGCACATATCCATAGATCTTCGGACACATCCAGCAAAACAGGAAAAAGCCTAAATATTGAATTAAAGCCCAAAAAATAAAATTATAGGTATGGAAAAAAAATTAATTTGAATGGCAAAAACAAAATGCCCTTTTTATTACAAAACAGATTGTATTCTAAGCTTTTGGTCTGTAATTTCATGACCAAGGAACTGAGCCAAAGTTAACTGGATCCTTCCAGGCTTCCTACTAAATACTTTCTCACTGGAAGTCTGAATATATCACTGACTTCACTAGCTCACACATGGGCCTATTCTTCCTCCTAATACACTGGTTCTAAAGAGTCATTTTAAAACATGAAAAATCCAAACTATCTGCTCCCTTTTCAGGAAACTGGATTGATTAGTTTGCAATGGAAAGTATAGATTTAAAAATAAAGGTCTCTTAAAGTAGGGCAAAGGAGATTATATTTAAAGATTTAGAGAGAAGGCTAATTTACATACAGGTTTGGGGGAGTTTTGTTGGGTTTGTGTATTTTTTTTAAATTTAATATGGAGTAAAGCACATTTTTGACAAAACCACTACTGGAATTCGTCGAAAGAACAGAGGCAACATGAACATAGTTACCCTTAAGGCAAAAACAAGCCAAAGAATGGAAATGTTTTTCAGCCTTATAATGAATTATGTTTCTAATAGTTTTGCCACAACAAAGCATTTTATTGAAATGCCTGCTTTGTGCCAGATCAGGACACATACAGTATTATTTTAATGAGATTTACAAGAAAACTAACATTGCCAGACGAGATACAGAATTTATAAAAAAAAAAAAGGGCTTACTTGTTTTTCAAAAGCAGTTGGCACAAGCCGCCTCAGCTCTGATAAACTGTTATTTATACGATCACGGCGCCTTTTCTCTATAATCTATTCCCAGAGAAACAAAACACATTAAGTTTATAAAAAACGTCGAAGGGCAAAATCACAGCACACATGCAAATTGTCAGATGTGAAAAGAATTAAATTAAACATACCCCTCTTCTTTTCTTTCTGGCCATGATCTGAGATGTTGTCGTTGGGGAATTTGATCGAATGGCAGAACTATTACTTTGCCTGTGAAACAATAAAAGTATGTCAGGTGTTGCACAACTTGACAACACTCTTTGAAGACAGCTTAGGTCACCATATTATGTATGCATAGTCCCTCTCATGCCATTTTCAATGCTTAGAAGATGTGCTTTGCACTACACACTGTTTTTGAAGGCAGAGATACTTTTCAGTTTTGACTGTCCCAGAGTATATTTTGAATTGACAGAACACTCTGTTGGAAATAAAATCCTTTTCTGGAGACAGTTCACTGTGCAGCACACTGGATTGAATTTTCTTTGCGTATAAAGCCCTACCTACCAAGCACAGGCTGAAGAACCAAGCCCGAATCCACACGAACCATCGCTATATGCCAACAGCAGTGGTAAGTGCACATACCCGATGACACAACCTCTGCCAGGCCTGCTGGGTTTTGACGTTGCTGCCCATTGCTACACGAGTCAGTAGATGCTCAAGTACGACGCCAGGTGCCCAGCCCGGGTCTGTTGCATTTTCGGTATCAGGAGCACAACTCAAGACCTACTTTTAAAACTATACTACTCACGAGTACGAAATGGCCTTTATTTCTTCATGAGCGAGTGAAAAAAAAGTCAGTATCTTTTAATACTCATTTAGCCACTGATGCGGACGAGATGGGGCTCTGGTGCACGAGCCTCTACATTGGCCGGAGGAGCCCCGAAGCCCTTCGGCGTTCCCTCAGCGCGCCCAGCCCGGCCCTCCTTGGGCAAACACCCCTGCTCGCCCTCGGCTCGCACGCCGGGTTTGCTGAAGTTCAGCTGCTGTGGGTCCCTGCTTACTTTCTACGGCTCATTTCCCACCGGCGCCGATTCCCTTAGGTTGTTCGGCCTGATCATAAGCGATTTTGGAAAGGTCTGATTGAAAACGGCAAATTAAGCGGAGCTAATGATGGGCAGCCCAGTGACTCACAAGGTACTTGACTGCTCCGTTTAATTTCGAGGCTCGGGCAGTCAAAACGCGGGGATAATTTCTGGTGGGCTGTGAACGAGCCGCCAGCTGACCTGGAGAGGGACATAACTGCTCTGCCCTCGGCGGCCGCCGCCCACCACCCCTCTCCCGAGGGGGTGTCCGGGTCTCCCTCTCGCCCTGCCCCATCGCGGGGCGCACCCCGGCCCCGGGGGTGCCCCACTTACCCCGAGTAGTTGTTCTCACTCCCCACGTCTATAGTCTCGTCCATATCGCTGTCTGAGGTAGTTTCCTCGCAAGGTCGCTTCATCGTGTGCACGGGGCGGGAGTAGAGATAAATTAATCCGGGGGAAGCTCCGACGCGGCTCTATACCGCCAGCAGAACAAACCCTCTCTGAGGCGGTTTCCCACGCCGCGGCACAGCCTCAAGCCCGACGGCCCGCCCCCGGCAAGGCCCGCCCTGCCGAGGGTGACGGGCGGGGGGCCGCCCACCGCCGCGGCGCAGAACCGTGCGGAGCAGCGGGCACTCGCCCGGCGGCGGCCGCAGCCGCCCTCGGCTCACGGCAGGCGGGCAGCGGAGCCGGCGAGGGTGGGGCGCAGAGTTCCAAGCATCCCCAGGAGCTCGCCCTCGGGGGAGAAGAAGCGGCATTAGGCTCCCAGCCCTCCGATGCCGCCTCCGGAGGAAGCAGGGTGGCCGGGGCGGTCCTGTTGTCTGTGTCTCACCAGGCATTCGGGAAGATCTTGCTACCCCTGGCCCGTAAGACAGGAGCCGGATCAGCCCCCCGCCCCGTACTCCAGAGCCCCAGGCGGTGGCAGCAGCCCTGGTCGCCTGTCTTGCGGTGCCACGAGTTGTCTTATCGGGCACACGAGCGCGGGTTGGAGAGTTGTGTAAATCCCGGGAAAGGTATAAATTCCTCCCGGACGGGCAAGCGGCCCCGGCCGCTCCGTCCCGCTGGGCTCCACGGGCGCGCCGAGGGGTAGCGGACGCTTGCAGGGCCGGGAGCCAAGCACGGCGATAATCCCTGCTGGGAACGACTTGGAGGAAGTTTAGCGTCTCGTTTACCGGAGGATCTGTAGCAGGCGGGTTTTATTTTGCTTTCGTTTGGGATTTCCCCACCCCGTTTGTTTGTGTTTTCAAATTCCGGATTCCTGACAAAATACATTCGGAGTGGTATGTTCTCCGCAAAAATTTAATCTTTCAGCTTTGGTGACTGTCCCTGTCTGCCTGTTCCCCCCTCCATTCCCTTTGCCACCTTCCTGGGAACATTTTTCTCCCGCCCCTGCTGCCGGACTTCGGCCGAGACAGACCGGGGCGGGGCGGGAAGGTTTCAGCACCAGCTTGGACACCGCCGCGTTACCCTGGCTCTCGGGGGCACACGGAGCTGCGGTCGCTCAGCAGTCCGGAGGACTTGCAGGCTAGCGGCGAAGGGGCTGCCCCTGCCCCGACTCGGTGCCTTGTCGGGGCAGGGGCAGCCCCCTCGCCTCCTCGCCTGGCCGCTCGGGGCTGCGGCTGCCCGGCCCGGGCTCCGGGGAGTGCGGCGGCGGCACCTGCCGGGGAAAGACGCGGGAAGCAGTTGCCGGCATCGCCGCAAAACGACAGAGAGGCAATGAGTCTCCCCTTCAGCGCGGCGTAGCCCAGCAACCCTCACCGTGGCGCCGGGGTCGCCTTGCTCTCGCCTCTCCGTGTTTCTAGGCGGCGACAGCACGATGCTGCTCCGAACGGAGGGAGGGAGGGCCGGAGGGGCCCATGACTCCGGCTTTCCTTTCGGGGCAGGCTGCGAGCTCGACGAGCCGGAGGGAGCGGGCACCTTCCCGGCGCAGCCCCGCTCGGCAGCGCCGGTGCCACTTCTGCCCGCGGGCGGAGTTTGCTCCGGCTGCTTTATATTTAGCAGCCGACGGTACCAGTGACAGTTTTCCACTCGGTTAAGTCCCGTGGAAGGTACAGGTGGTTTGATTCCTTCGTTGGTGTGTGTGTGGGAAAGGGCCGTGGCGAAAGAGAAACCGGCGCCAGCTCTTTTGTACGCCAACATCCGCCATCTCTGCAATTATATTTGGTGGCACGTCGGGTGTTTGCCCTTTCATGTGGATGTTGCTACTATGTAAAGGAACAGCGGGATTTCATGCCTCATTGCTCTACCGGGACATCCTTTTCATGCCCGTGTTTGCAGAATTACTAAAAGCTCCGCGGCTGCTCAGACACAACAGAAGCGAGCGGCCGCGGGAATGGCGAAGACAGCTCCAGGGAACTTGGGATGCACTGCCCACAATGGCCCCTTTGATGGCATCTGAACAAAAAAACAAACCAAACCAAAAAAAACCCCAACCAAACAAAAAAAAACCAGGAAAAAGCCCCCACGAACAAACAACCCAAAAAAGTATCGTGATCTTTTGGGAGAACTGGACTAGCAGGAGCAGCCTGCGGCTCCCGATTGCAACTTGAAGCACAAACGCTTTAGAAATGTGGGATTAGGCTCAGTTTTAGTGCCCAATGTGGCATTTTCTGGAATATTAAAAAAAACCCAAATAAACAAAAAAAAAAAAGACCACCCCAAATCTTCCTTCGTTGTCTGTGCTGTAACGACACGGGGAGACCTGCGAGAGCCAGGCCTGTTCCCGCCCGGGACCCCCGTGCTGGACGCCCGAAAGCGGCCGGGAAACGCTGCCCTGCGGTAGACATCGCCTTTCAGAGCGGGGCGAGGTTTGCTAGGTCTGAGTTAAAGTCCGAGTTACCCGGCCTGGGCTGCAGCTGCTCGAGAGGCGCCTGCTAACACAGGGCCATAGACTCGGGCGTGGGTGTCTGAATCCCCGCTAAAGCACGCAAATCACCCAGGGATGTTGGTGCGTTTCCGAGCTGTCTCGGGGTTTTGCACAGAAATCTTTAATGTCACGCGTCAGTGCCGCTGGATTTGGAATTTCTGCTCACTCTAGAAATAGGTCCTGCTGATTTATGGTATTTTTTTTTCCCTGGGGCACAAGTCCCACATGCTCTTCTACAGAAACCTGAGCTATCCTATGGTTACCTCCCCGAGCAGAGCTTATGTCAGCGTCGTTTGTCGTGGATCCGGCTACTAAATCCTCCTGGCAGCCTCGCTGAAGTACCTCCTCCGGGAAGCTCCTCTTTTCATTTTGCCTAGATTTTTTTTTTTTTTTTTTTTTAGTTTTTCAAGAGGTCTACCTGCTTCTTGGGTGAGGAATTACGGGTTTTCCCGGGACGCAGCGAGGAAGGCAGGCCCTTGCACCTCCGCCAGGTTTCGGGCTCGCCCCCTGCGACAGGTGCGCTCCGACTGGCAGGGGCTCTGTGGGGCAGCGCCAGCACCGCGACCCACGGGCGAAGCCTCTTGTTTTGCTTTGGTCCTGGGTGTATGGCTCACGGGTCTCTTTCTGCAGTGGCCCGTAAAGCGTGGATCCCGCGAGCACATGCTGCGGCGGGATTGCCCGCTCAGTTAGCAGCACGCAGCGCGGACAGCCACGCGTTTGACAGGCGGAGAAATACATCTTTCTCCGTTCCCCGTTGCTTTTCTCTCCAAAGGGAAAAAGCCGGGCGGACCCGCCGCTTCGCGCCCGTCTGGAGGCCCCGGGACAACCCCCGCGCTCACCCACCGTCGGCAGGGAGAGCTGAGTGGCGACCCTCGCTCCCCGGAGTCCCACGCGCAGCTTTTCCCCGGGAGAGGCAGCCCCGGCCGGCGGGTGGGTGGCGGCTCCGCGGGGGCTCCCCGGCCCGCAGGCTTCCTGTCCCGGCCGGGGGGCGTCGGGAGGAGGTCAGGCAGCTCCCCCTCCCTCCCTCCCTCCCTCTGCTTTGGTTTCTTGTGGGTTTGGTGCTCTGTTTTGTTTGTTTGTTTTTAGTCTTGGAAAACGTGGTGCTCGGTGTGGCCGTGGGGCCGGGAGGCCGCTGTGGGACGCGCCCCCGTGGGTCACAAGGGGCCAGCCCCGGCGGGCGGCGGCGCTCCGGGGCGCGGCGGGGCCGCTGCCCCCCGACTGCGGCTGAGCCGAGGGGGCGCTTCCACAACCGGCTTGCGAAATGAGCAAAGCAGGACGTTTCTTGCTACATCTAGAGAGCCGCCTCCCGTAGAAAAGCGACTCTCGTCTGCTCCGTCCCCTAAAATGAAATTTCCTTTTCCCTGAGATTTCAGGATTGCCCCTTTTACACGTCTCTGTGAGCCGTTTAAGATTAGTTAGGGGTTTTAAAGACTATTTTTAAAATGTGCGTGGCCTTCTGACAGGGCTGAAGTTTTCCTCAGCAGCTCTCTTCAAGGGGACTCAAGATTGTCCCGAGTTTCTTTATTGGACACGGAAGGCACTCAGACTTTAAGTCTTAAAATGTTTTTTTTTTTTAATACTTTACTCTCTCCCTCTTAAACACACGTTTGCATCCAATTTCCTTCAGTCGGTAAGCAGACTCTTAAGGATAACTGTTCTATTACTTTTAAGTTACTTTGTCCTATTAGGAAGCTCTTAAGAACGGTAGAGAATACACTTCCCATTCATGGACTGTGGACGATGACGCTGTATTTTTTTCTTTCTTTCTCTTTGTGGACGCATCACTAACTGCCAGGAAAGCAAGAGAAAAAGACTTCTTGATTTTTTTTTTTTTTTTTTGTTCCGATGTGGTAAATAGATGGTAAATAGATGGTTAAGATGATTTCTGGTCACATTCATACCAGGGCGGGGTGGACAGACTGAAGAAAGAGCAGAGAACTGAAGAGACCACGTGTTACTGAGCTGAAAGAAATAATGCTCAAAAAAAGTGGAGGCTTTAAAACGTGTGGAGAGACTTTTAAAAATGTAGCTTTGCCTAGACAGTGGCTACACATGGGTGGAAGTGGATGCATGGCATTCCCGGCATGTTTGCATCGTGGAGGAGTGTTTGACTTAGCTGGGTTGTAGGATTTTTGCCAATAGGTCACAGTAGAGCTTGATCCACAGGTGATTGCTGCAGTAGTACAATAACCCCACAGATACAGATGAAATTGCAATGCTCTGGGATTGAGCCAATCGTTCCAGTAGATCATGTCAGTTTTGAGGAGGATAAAAAGTGCACAAAGTCTTGCCATAAAAAACTTATATTTCAATCTGAAGATGATGAAAAATCAAAAGTAGGAAGAAAGATGCAGTGGATATTTGTAGACTTTTCTCAGTAACAACTTTTAAAGTTTGTCATTGAGCTATACCTCCTGGTCAAGAAGACCTTGTCAGTGAAGTTGACTATCGGGTTTTTAAGCTGATTACTGAAAACATAACTCTACATCTCCTGTAGTGTGTCACTCTACTTCTCTTCTTTCAGTGCCTACAGAGGTCAATGAAAGCACTCTCCTGGGTCGAGTGCTTCCTCCTGGCCCCTAGTCAATAGGTGCTGCCTGCTTGTCCAGTCCTCCCATTCAATGCATGAAATGCTCTCCCTGAGAGCTGTCACTACATCGTAGGTGATACTGAAAGACAGGAATACCTCCTCTGGCTCCCACTGTCTGGTGATAACGAGGGTGATTGAACAGCACCCCTAGGAAGGGCTGCTGGAGAGGACAAACCCTGCAGTTGAGAGCCTCATCCTTAACTCTTTGCACCTTGGCACACTTTCTATGTGAGCTCAGGCACTCAAGACGATTAATTAAATCAACAAAAGGTGTAAATTAAAAGTGACTGTGAACTGTATTGAAACTCAATTTGCATGCTCTTATTCACAACAGAACTGGCTGCAATTTGATTGAAATTAATTCACTTTCAGAATAAAATAACATTGAAGAGAATAAAAGCATCTTTAGTTTTGAATGGATGTCTAAATAGAATTGTTTGTGGCTTTACTAATCCACTCAAAAATTCATTCTATTAATTTTCCTGGGCATTTCCATCTAGTCTAACTTGCTTTGTCCCTCTATTTTAGGCTCCTATCAGTAAAATTGAAACAGTAATTGCCTGCTAAAATTAAAAGTCATTGTGTGAAGGGTCTTGATATTGACAGCATTTTGCCTTATACTCAGTATATATGTTCTGCAAAAGTTAAGTCTTTATTTTCCATATGTGTGCAAAATTCATGCCTGGTAATATTTTGCAATGACTGTACCCAGCTGTACATGACAGGGGAGACATGTAGTAGTGGAGGATTAGGGCATCATTGTGGATTTTAAACTTTTACTGAACATCGCCTTGGCTTTGGCCCTGTGTTTTCTTCAAAGACTATGGGCCGAGATTAAAGAACTCTCTAACTTCAGTCATCTTAATGAACAGCTTCAATGGTGTTAATGGGAACTAGGGCACTTCCTTTATTAATGGAAATCAGGCCACTTAGTTATCTCGCAAAAATATACAGAACCAGTTTTTTGTACAACATGAATGATGAACTTTAATCTATTTTAGAGGTAGCTCTATTAAAATCCATAGATCTGTATCAAGAATAAAACTATCCTATTATAATGGAAATAGAGTACTTGTGGAAATGAGCACATAATCACAGCTTTCTCATTTAAACTCATTTCTGTTTAAACAAATTTTCACAGTGGTGAAACATGGTTTAATTAACTAGTAACTGTGGCAATGCTTGATGAACACATTATGTGCCAAAAATGGGGACCTTCTTGAATTTTTGTAATAAAAACTTGGTGGGTTTTGAAGGAAAGGAATTCTAACTTTTTTTTCATTTTTCAATTCCTTCTTCCTAGTCAGCCTTTTACAGCATTTTCCTTTATTTCTTTTATGTTTTCACTCTAAATGGAACTTCTTTCTTGCTTTTTGGATGTCAAAAAATGGAGAATTGTCATTATTTGAGTTTTGTTCTTGGTTTCTCCTTTAAGATAAAAACAAAATTGGTTTCCAGAGAATTAGGAAGAACCAATTTTAAGAGAATGCTAAGGTTTTAGCCAAGATTTATTTATGAGAGAAAATTGTGTATCATCTCCAGGCTTCAAACCTAGCTGTTATAATAAAGCACTTCACCTAATGCTCTAAAAATACTCCTGTATATAGATTGTGCATATAATAGAAATAAATAACCCTTATATTCTGGATAAATTCATTCATATCTTAGCAAACTTCCTCAGTAACCATAGTCATTATTATTGGCACTTGGAAGGGACTTTGAAACTCTAGATTCTGGAAATCTAGGTAAGTAAAAGGACACACTAAACATCTGCTTGTCAGTAGAAGAAGTTATGATTTCTGGAAAAAGAAAATTATTAATGAAAACATCTTCCAAGTGTCTGAAATAAAACATGTATGGTCAACATGAACACTCAACTGGTAAAATTTGTACCAAAATTAAACAGGCATAAATTGAGTTAAGAGTCAGAGTTTTACACCACAGAAGAGTTTGGATCAGGATTTTCAGCCAAAGAGAAACTGTTTTTCCTCAAACTGAAAGTTTACCACACTGCCATGAATGTATGTCTGTGTAGAGAACAGTTCACGTAAAAAACATAAAGTTCCCTTTTGCCAACCATTGTCCAAGGAAGAGAAGATGTCTCTGTTCCATTCTGCTCAGTCTTGTGTCTTAAGACTGCCTGTGCTTAAACAAGTATTTTTGTGATTCTTTAGTTAATATCATGTTTGATCCTGCTGAGCCTAATCAGGGAAACCTGTGTTAACTGGATACAACTTTTGCTTTAAGAAGAAAATTGAAAAGCTCTCTCTGTAGGAACTGGGCCTAATTCCAATTTTCTTCTTACTTCTAAAAGAAAACAATTTTGTGAAGGTATTTTTGATTCATAGTGATAAACCTTTTTCTCTCCTTCAAAATATTATATTACTTTGGTAGTATTTGATTTTAACATCTTCTTAATTTTATTCTGAGTATATTTTTTGGTTTGTTTTTTTTGTTACACATTTGAAAATAAATATGTCATATTACAGCAAAAAGAGATCAGACTTTGAAAGGAAAGCTTTGCAACTCTGAGGACGTGTCAGACCAATTGTCAGTGGCTTAAAAAGTGTTCCCTGTTCTTTGTGGTAAAAGAGATGAAAAATTCTGTGCAGACTGAAGGCTTTCCAAAATGCTAAATGCTTTCTTTTGCTTGGTAAGTTGTTTTCTTGTGTTTCCTTTTTTATGGCAGATGTTAACCAAAGCACATTTACAATCACTGCAAGAGCAGTTTGGTTGTGGTGCTTGCTGATTCTGTGTGAGTGTTGGTGCTCACCTTTGTAAGGAGTAGAGGTGCCCGTTTCAGATCCATGCTGATCCTTTCTCTAGCTCCATCGCAGGACGTGAGACAGCTGGCAGCACTTCCTCAGGCCTTCAGCTTGGGAGTCTCCTTCCGTGGATATATTCATAAGTTGTCTAGACCCAATCCTAAGTAATGTGCACTAGGGGACCCTACCAGAGCCAGGGAGTTGGAAGAGATGACATGCAGGCCTTCTGACCTTATGCTTTCTGTGGTTTTGTAATTTTTCTGGACTCTCCTGCCAAAACGCCATGAGGTCCCCGGGTGTTTTTATACTGGTGTAAAGGATAAACCAGATGCTGTTATTTCATGTTTCCTCCCTCCAGCTCCCAGCATAGTCACTGTTGTATTGTTTTTGACCATGGAACACTTCGTTTAACTGAAGATTTTAGATTCATTTTCTGAGCCAAATCTCAGGTCTCTGAAACTTTCTCTCCTTTGGGGACACTGCTCCTGCTTGGAAAACTGCCCTGGCCTCCTGCAAGTCTTTTGCCTTCGCTTTCTTTCTGGCTGTTGCTTTATTTTCTGCTGCTCTTCATGAGACATGCCCCCTTCCTTTTTGCCAGCTCCATCTCTGGGGACAACCTGATGATATCTTATGGACTGCAGCTCCCAGAACTCAATTTCTAGCAATGACTTCCCAGTCACAGAGCGGCTTTTACATGTCTTTTTTGACACACTCTCCCTCTTCATATGTCCTTCTCCCCTTTGTGCTTTTCACAACCAACACTGAGTTTCTCTTCCTGCTTCTTACATTCTTGTCTTCTCTGCTTTCTTGAACAAGGCTGAGGGCATCAGTTCTTTCAGTCTTGATGAGAAAGGCTTATAATGCTCATGCTTTCTGTGTCCTCTTGTTTGCTTAGATGTGAAGGTTGTCTCCAAGTGCAGCTATCAGTTCTTCCTACAAAAGCAGAGAATAATCTGATTTTTCTGCTAGGTAGACTAAACTTTGCTCAGGCTCCTGTCTGGCTTCCCAAGCATACATCCTCCCACCACTTCTGGGCTTTTTGAAAAGCTGTTCAGTTCATCCTCCTGGTTAATAGCTCTGGCCATATCCCTCCTGTCACTCCCTCTGGATCACTCATTCCTACTCTGCCTGAAATATCCTACCTTCACCATCTTGGCGCATCCCCAGCCCTCCCTCAGCCCTGTCTTTTCTCTTACCATATTCTCTCCTCACTTCTGGTGGTCTGCTCAACTCAGACTTATCTGCCTTCCTCATTTCTATGCATGCAGAGTTTCTGAAGCTCTTTGGCGGACTCTCTAGACACTCCCAGGGTTGCCAGTGGTTGTGCAGGGTTCCCAACATGAGGGCTGTGGAGGTGGTCTGTGACATCTTCTCAGATTTACCATATTGATTTTCCAGGCTTGGCAGGTGCCCCCCAGTGCAAACTAGCTCCAGTATTTTCCAAGTTATGTTACAATAACACAGCTAGTTTATCTTCTGTATTATCTTTAAATTGCCTCTGGGCCTAAACACAGGTGCTGTACACCCAAGTGTACCCAAGATTACTAGGTATATCCATGTTCCTAAGATGTCAAAATGTTCCCCTCAGCTTTGGAGCTCCTGCTGGCTGGAAGCCCCACACTGAGGTGCTTCAGCATGCTTGTGTTTTTTTTGTGAGGTGACATGTCAGAGCAGCACCACTTGGACTCCATCACCTATCCATCTCTGTGGGAGATTTGGGTTCCAGCAATCAAGGGGGATTTTTCTTTCCTGATAGGGGAATTCCAAGCTGGAGCTGACTCTATCAGGGAATAGAGAGGTGAGAGGGATGAGCTACAGAAACCTCCCTGCTGCTGCCCTTCCTCAGCTGCCAGAGGGGCCAAACCTTCCTGCTGTGAGAGGGAGTCTGACAGTGAGGAGAACAAGGGAAAATCTACTTGCTGTTATTGAGAAAGGAGAGGGAATTTTCATGCAGAGCAAGTGCCCTGCTGGAGGCACTTGGCAAGTACCTGCCTATTTGAATTTGGTTAGTACCCACACAATGGGTGTGTGTTACTTGTATGTTCTGCATGTGAAACTAGGTACCCTGCAGAGCTCAGGGGCTCAGGGCACCGTTTCATACAGAGTGAGATTTTTGCTGTGGTTACAGAAAGGCCAGAGTCCTTGTGCTCCATGAGTCTATGGGATCATCTGAAGACCATTGCGTGTGTTATTAACAAAACAGCATTTCCTTTGTTCCATACAGTAAAACATAAAATAGCACAAGTAATACATATTTGGATGCATGCAGAGTTTCTCCAGGAATTTTAACTTTCTTCTAATCAAAATTATCTCAGACAAAAACACTGCAGTAGAGAGAGAAAGACAGATAACAGACCAGCTATAAAGAGGAGGTGCCAGCAATGCATTACAGTCTAGAGAGAAGTGTCTGGGGGAATTGATTTCTTCTATATTGATCTTAGATGGGAAGTAAGGAGACAACTGGACTGATGCTAAATAGAGCATATAAATTTATTTAAAATTTAGAAGATGTGGAAATAGCAGTGAGGACATGAGCATGACAGAAAGCAACCAGAGGAGCTCAGGAAACACAGCCCAAGTTGTAAGGTGAATCGTGAGGAACAGGGGCGCATTCCAGTGAACTGTGGGGCACAGAGTGTTTTTAGCATAGCAAGTCTATAAAGTGGCCACTGTAGCTCAGCTGGTGAAATGGCCGTGCACTTGTGGAGCAGGTCTGCACAGGTACCAGGGGAGTAAATCCTCCTGGTGCAGCCAGCTACTGTCATGGCAGAGACAGAGGCAGGCCACTTAGCCCACTCAGAAAGTTCAGGAAGAAAGGGGACAGCACTGGTTGCTCTCCTTTGCGTGTTTCATGCTGTCCTTGCCTTCTTGTTCAAGTCACAGTTTTCCAATTCAGAACATGCCTTGTGCAGTGATCAGAGTCAATATAGGAAATATTTAGACAGGATGATAACTCTGTGTAGAAAGACAACAGAATTTCCTTGCTAGGGTCAGGGGTAGTACAAAGTACACGTCCTCAACACACCTTTGTCCACACAGCTGTTTCTTGCCTTCCCCTTCCCTATGAGCATAGAGAGCATTTGCTTTTCTATCACCACCCTTCTCCATTTTCATGTGTTCCTGCACAGGTTAAGACTCTTTAGCTGGGAAAATTTAAGTCCTTCAAAACAATGGAAGAACCTGTTGAGTTAATTTTCATTGTAGCTAGGTTTTCAGTCTTAGGTTGGCCAGACTTGTGATGTTTTGCTGGGGTTTCATGGTTGCTGGCAAAATGGCTAGGCAAGAATTTCACAGAGTCATCTAAGGAAGAAAAGAAAACATCCTAACAGAACACATTCCAGCAGATGACTAACTTTTAAAAATACATTTTGTTATTTGCTCATATAACCTTACATCACATGCAAAATTGTAAGAGATGAGAAAATGCACCACTGACATCACTTTTCCTACATCAATAAGCATGTTGTTCAGTAAAGACGTGTTCAGATATATCTTGTGAGAGATATTATAAGCCTTAGAGCATAGGGTGTGATAAACACTTGTTCTGAAATAATGGTGTAACTGATCTGCTGCTATTTAATATTTCAGTAGGTTTGAGTAGACCACACCACGCCTTATAGAAAGACCTCTGATATTTTAGTAATAGGAACATTTTCATTGATTTCTATATTAGCACCGTCACATAGCCTAGTTATTAATCACTTCATCAACCATTAATTAACTGAATAACTAGTGCTTTAAAATCGGCATCTTGTTAATATACAGTAAGTCAGCTTCTAAGTATGGTAGTAATTCATGTTTAACTATTTCCCTTGTATTTTTTAACAGATTGAGTGCTCTTCCTAGACTCAAAATTTCCAGACCTAGTGGCTCCCACATAAAAATAAAATTGTTCAAATGGCAATGCTGCAAAACACCAGTTCAAAGGGTGAAAGTTTTGCAAAATGTTCCAGTAATAATAAATGTAAATTTTGTTATGACCACTTGGTGTCATCTAGTCAGAGCTAGTTAGTTTCTTACTCTAGTGTTAAAAAAATCACATTTAATCTTGATTATCTGAGACCCAGAGGACCAATATTTGCTATGACCACTTGCTGTCTTCTAGTCAGAGCTAGTTAGTTTCTTGCTCTAGACTTGGTTTTAGTGTTAAAAAAATCACATCTAATCTGATTATCTGAGACCCAGAGAACCAATACTACCTTTTATTTCCTCCAGCTAAGCTCCTCAGAGACAGCATTGCAGTGTCACCAGAAGACTACCAGCCTTAACAACTGTATTCCCTCTTAGAAAGGCTGCTCTGGGCACAGACCTAGGCACGCGTCTGAGACTTTTTCCCCTGATTGCAAAGTTATTTTGCTGCCAGTGCTGCTGGAAAGCAGACAGGTGAGTATATCCTGCTTGCTACACCTGAGATCAAGCACAAGGGTCCAGTGTCCGACAGACAGCACTATTGGGTGACACAAGTGGAACCTTCAAAACTCGCATGCAAATCTGGTGTCAGCTCAGGACAGCTCTTCATTCACCCTGCAATTTGAACCCTCTACCTCTTTACCACTCTGTTAGTGAGAGGAAAATACTCAGCCCTCAAATGAGACCAACAATCCCAGAACTCCAGGGAGAAGCACATTTTTCAAGAATTCCATGTGAGGTAGAACACTTGGAATAATTTTTTTCTTTGTAAAGAGCCTTCTCTGTTCTGCTCTCCAGTTGGGTGACCCTGCATTGAGTTACACCCAGCCAATGTGTAATTGCTTGGAACTGGATCCAAGGCTTGGAAAATCTTTTTGTGTTTAAATCTGTACCTAATCAAATATCTACTCACTCTGTGAGGAGCAAGAATGCAGAGCAGAGACGGGGAATATTTCCCATTGACAGAAATAAAAGGCAATGTTTTTGTTTGGTTGCTTTGTAGCCACTTAAATTCAGTTTACCAGGAGCCTGGGTTAGAGAGAGGATGCTTTTGAAAGCGTTTTAATTGTTTCATATATCACAGTTCATAACACATAGTGTTTTAAATATTTATGTCAATTACCTTTGCTGCTGACAGACTAAGGAATCCAATTGTGTCTGGTGTTGCTTACCACAAAATTATAATATGGAGAGTATAAAGGAGCTGGGAAAAAAAACAGAGGTAGAATTAAGTGCAATTAGTAACATGCAATAAATGAGCAGTTGGTTACTTATAAAAAGGAAAATGATCACACCTTGTTAGCACTGTGACAGTCCAGTAATTCAAAGATTGGAACACTGCAGATTGATGTTGACAAACTGGAGGGAATTCACATAAAATAACTCAACCCACTGTTGGACTTTAAGGATTGGTTTATGGGAAAGATTAGGACAGCTAGATAAAGGCTGTCTAGATACTTGCATAACAGTAATGAAGGTGATATATGGCGCTGCGTGGTGAAGGGCTTAGCGGACGTTGAGGGATCCAGTAACCACTTGCAAAGCTGTAGGATGTAAGCATGAAGAAAGGAAAGAAGTGGGCAAGGACTGCTGAAGGACCACAGTGCTGACATGAAAAGGAGGAAAGCTCATGACAAATGCTAGGAAATATTACCTCCTGTGAGAAGTGTTAGGCTGTGGTCAGAAATTATACAAAACCCCTTAGCTGAGCCATTTAAACTGAATTGTAAAAAACACTCTAGAAAATATGCTGTATTGACACAGAGCAAGCCTAGATCAGGAACAACCAGCCTACTCCCTAGTTTCCTTTTTCCCAAGGGCCCTTTACTGCTAGTGTGGTAGATATTTAATGACTCAGCAACAAGAAGAACAGGGATGGCTGGAGGCAAAGAGGGAAAATTCAGAATTTTGTGCATCGTGGGGGCTCAGCATGGCCGCTCTTACGCACATGCAGTAGCCCCATGGACACAGCGCGTCACGACACTGACAGGAGCCACATGTGCCTTGTCCCACAACGAGCTGTTTACCAGCTCAGATCTAATCTTCCCCATATCACTGACCAAAAGGGTCTGCTTCAAGAGGAACCACTAGGAGACAAAATGTGGCAAACCCAGGAATCTGCAACAGCTGCTCCTATTGCATCCATATCAATGGCCGGTTGTGCCTGTGGCAGCGACGTGAGAGGAAGGAGTCTTGCAAAGACTCACCTTGTCACACTGATGTGTTTTCACCTCTTTCTACCTTCACTACAGATTTCCCACATTTTTGGTTAAGAAGAAAAGCAGTTGAACATGTCACTCTGTACATTTTATGTTTCCTTCTTTTCTTGTATTGATAAGGCAGGAGTTACAGGGGTTTGGGGGGAAGCTCTATGGCAGTTGGAAGCTGTCTTAAAAAAAAAAGAATTGCTCTCTTGGCAGCCTTGGGAGAAAGCTGCAAAGTGAAAAATAGTGTTCTCTTCTGTATGGAAAATGCTGGGTCTACTTATTCATCCTGGTGATGTCACCACGAAAGCTTGGTGGTGTCCAGCTGCACCCATCATGCACATCTAGTTATTTGCTTCTCCAGGAGACTTCTTTCCATGGCTTTACCCCATCATGGCCAGCACTGTGTTCACCTGGCTGAAATTAATTTTAAAAACAGTTTTTAGCATCAACACTGTCGTTATTGGTAGGGAATACTTGTGATTTTCTGAAGTCTCAATTCTCATTCTGTATTTTTAATTTCATTTATGAAGGCCACCTCAGAGTACGCTGTGAAGGTGATCAGCAGGAGACCTCATTTCTGTATAGCACCTATAACTCCATCATAGCAAAATGACCCCAAAGACACAAAGAGTTAAACACATTAAGGATTTTAATGTACTTTATATTTACAGTACACCTCCAAGCTGCAGAAATGTTTTCTCTGGTGAAAAATGTTATTTCTATTACACAGATAGGCATGGGTTGGCCTAAGGAATAGATTCACAATGGGACACTGAATTTTGACTCTCAGCATTGGCTGGCAAAACCCATGTCTTTGAGTTGGGCTCCCGAGGACACGCAGGCGTGTTATGAGGAGAGCAAAATGCCTCTGAACAGCAGTCACACTCTGGGATGTGTACTGGCATGTGTAGTGGATGTAAATGATGTTTACATGTTGCTTAGCAGACTAGGAGGATGCACCATGGGTAAGTCAAGCTCCAGGCCTTTCTGGATCTCTGATGCTGATGCCAGGCTGCTTTGGGACACATACTGAAGCTCTCCCCTCAAGGTAGACCCGAAAGCATGCCATGGTCAAAGTTTTCAACAACAGAGCCAGCCTGGTCTGAGGTAAGTGATGGAAAGACTAGGCTTGCCCTGGAAAGAGATAAGGGAGAAGGAAAGTACAAATACCAGGCAGAGAGCTGAGAGAGAGCCCAGTTGCTCCTCCTGCTCAGAGGTGGATGCCTGGTGTAAGGAGTGAGGACCCCAGCAGCTGGAACTGGCCATGCAAGGCCCAGAAGCAAACCCAGTTTTTCAGGCCCATGCCACCAGCACAGCAGATCACAGGGCTGCCATCTTCTGCAGGCCATGGCCCTCCTCAGCTGCTTACACCTCCTAGCCCTCCCAGCCCTGTGCTACAGCCAGTCCTTTGAAAAACAGCCAGGCTTATCTCTTTCTCTCCAAATCTACTTAGAGATGAAGTGCTTGTTCCTTCCATGCTTCAAAATTGATGGATGTGGGAGACGATATTCACTTTCACTTCCACTGAAGTCATGGCCTTTTGGGATGACTTTCTCTTTGCATGAACAGCACTCTGAACAAGACTCGCTGCCAACGTAGTGTGGAGGAGGAAATTTTCATTTCTTAGTGACACATGAACTTGGGCCCAAAGAGTACAATTTTTTTCTGTAGGTATTTATAGAGTAATACTAATAACTCTTAATTAGAGTACTTAGCACTTCTCAAATATTTAAATTTTAGGGAATTTTCACCTAAGGATCTCTTTTCTTGTGATGTATTACAGCAGGGGAGGCCAGACTCAGCCAGAGACATTTTGCACATGTGAAATTGCGAGCTGCAAGTTGGTGGGATGTTCTGCAGAAGATGTCCTCTGGCAGAACCTTTGTCTGAGTGTGTTAAATTCTCACTGAACTGCAAATCCCTTTTCTCTCTGTTAGGCTTACAGGCTGGGTAGCAAAAAGTGGACTTGGAAACTTTTAAACTTTAACGGGATTTGTGGTCTTTTCATTTGATAATGTATTTTTAGCAGAATATGATAGGTATCCTGTTCTGGGAGAAAAATGCAATAAAAACTCCAGTGAATAAATACAAGTTTTTGCTTTCAACACTGTCCTCCTGGACTCCTGCTGTCAAGTGGCTGCAGAATTCAAAGAGATTATTTTGGCAGTTCCAAAAATCTGTCATACCAATCTGAGGTTTTTTCATTGTATTTGTCAATGTGTGACTAAGCACAAGTATTACAGGAAACATGGAAATGTTTCGGCTTTAAAGAATGGCTGAGGAAAAAGACCTCCTACTGATTAACAACTGTTGTTTAATAAAATAATTTTCGGATATCCAAATTGCTGATTATTCCAGTGAGGGTTATATTCTGACCAGAAGGGATCCCACCAGTCCCATGCCATCAGCCTGTGTGCACTTAGAGGCTTTTCTGCAGCCATTTCCTGCTTCAAAACAATGGAGCATGAGAGGTGCCCATCTTTGCTCGCCGCACTGCTTAACACAGTCTCTAGGGTGGCATCAAAACCATGGGAGAAGGAACTAGGAGAGAAGCTGGAGTGTGAGGAGGTGCCTTTGTTTCAGAGATGCGACCTACTGGAAGAAAGCCCAGCTAGGATGGGAACAGAGAAGATATCTCATGCTTGCAGAAGCATTGGGGGTCAGTGTGGGTGTACCAGGAGCTAGCTGGAAGGAGAGCAAAGGGGGCCAGGGACCCACAAGCAGTTCACCAGGAGCTTCTCTATTCTGATTTTCTCCCTCCATAGCAAGGTCCAAGCCCAGGTGCTCTTATGCTGTCCTCTGCAGGGCTGGCACACAGGCTCCCACTGCACACCCCCCAAAATCCTGGTTGTCACTGGGGGTGCTTTGTTGTAATTGTGCCCTTCCAAGTGCTCACACACACAGACACAGACTTTTACCTCTGTTACATTTTATGCCTGGTTTTGCTCTGCTGTGAGGCTTTGATCTAGTTTGTCTGTCTTGTGAAGTGACCGAGTGCTGCTGGATGGCCTTTCACGGGTGATGTGGGCAGTGCTGCAGCTGAACTGTCCCCCTTGAACCAGGGCCTCATTCAGGTCTGACACACTCCTAGCAAAACATGTTCCTTCTGCCAGTTTCTTTATGGACACAATACTTCTGCCCCATGCAGTTGTGTATCCTTAGTCTAAATGTGGTTGAAGGCAACAAATTAATGTCACTGACCATTTTTATGTTGGTTTGGTTTGTTGTTGTTTTTTTTTAATAGGCAGCCAGCAGATGTGAGCAAGGGTTGCTTATTGACATTAATCATTACCCTGTTGATAGCCCTGGGCAGGCTGCTTCAATTGACCAGAACTGAATCCAGTAATAATATCATGGAAAATATACATCACATTTATTTCAGTAGCACATCTGAATTACAGTAATATGAGTTCATGGCAAAATTCTCAGTGACTACATTAGAAGCAGGAGCAGAGCCATTGTCTGCTAGCACAGATGTAACTGAGCCGTGCCCCAGAGTCTGCCGTGCTTAGGCAGGACAGTGAGGCTATGTCCGAAAAGCCATAAAATTACCCTCTAGGATTCTGCAGGCCAAGCCCTATTCAGGCAAATAAAGAGAAGTCTGTGCATGGTGGTTGTAAAATTGTGTCTCTCATTGTTTTCTTGAGGATAGCCGTTTAACAGGAGGGATGGTCACAGTCTCTTCAAGCAGCAGAAATGTTCTAGTAAGAATACATAAAAGAGACTATCCCAAAAGACAATAATTACAAAAGCCTTTCCTTCCAATTACCTACAGAAAATGACAGTTAAAAAGACAGCTGAGAAAGCAAAGCCATGAAAAAAAGTCCTGAGATTTAGTTTGATCAATTTATGCCTGGGAAAAAAACCCCAAGAACTTAATGAACAAACAATATTGGTATATTGACTAATGTGTTAATGAATTCAATTTTTATAAAACATATCAACATGCTAGATATTACTTGGAAAAGAAACAAGGATGAATATTTGGCCAACATAGTCAATTGAGCCTATTTTTTCCATGGTGAATACGAGGTCTGTGACCTTTTTTCAACAGAATGGCTGAGAGAAGAGGTTTGGGACTGTGTTAAGTTACTATGAATGGCAGAATCCAGGCAGAGCAGATGTGATTAGTTGCCTAAACTTGACTGTGGATATATTCCTGTGAGCCTTTTCTCATCCTGTTCCACGCAGCAACATTCTAACAGCTAAATATTTACTACAATTAATTTAAAATGTGAATGAAGATTCTGAGCTGTAAAAATCAACGGCTTGAGGATGAGCAGACCCCTTGGGCTCAATGAGTGTGATTATATTGTATATGCTTCACTTTGTGAATTACCTGTGTGTATTTGTGTTTGTTATAGTGGTTTGCTGACATTAAAGCTCCAAATAGCCAAAATGTCTCTTTTGAAATTGAAGGATTATAAACCAGGAGGATTGTGTACAGTATGCAAATTAAGCTACACTTAAGTGTAAGCCTTGTTCAAAGTCTTTATATAAAACTAAGACCTTATTTTACATGGGAAGAATAAAATACCAAAGGCCTTGCAGTGAGAGTTGTACAGTTGTTCCAGACATTGAAGTAGTTTATTAATAAAGGTTTTTGAAGCAATACTGATGTAATTTCTGATGTAATTTTAGGTAACACCAACACCCTTAAACTTTGCTGTTTCTGAGAAAGGAGAGAGAATACACTGAAGTGCAGAGGATACACACAGTAAGATGTACAATGTTTACATGTGCATGTACTGAGAAGGTCAGTAGTCCATCATTAGATCATTACCTCCTCTCTTGCAGAAAAACTTTGTTTTAATCATCAGAAGGGACCTCAAGGGCCTCAGAGCGGAAATTGGTGAGGATACTGGGGAGATGGTTCAGAACAGTCTGCCAGTACTAGTCCAGGGAGGTTTGAAGGAGAGGTAGAACTGAGGTAGAGACCAGAGTTGGTTTGATATTAAAGTGATTTTGTATGAAATACTTAAATTATAGCTTGCTTAATAGGAAAGACAGCCTCTTCCTAGCAATGAGTAAACTTCTGGAGATGAACTGATGTTTGTAGCTGTCTTACCTGCAGGAGGAGATGCATTTTTTATGTTCTTTAAAATTCCCAATCTTTTTGATGTTTTCATCTTCCTTTTAAGCCATCATGATAGTGCATAAAAATTAGACAGTATCCAGAATGTAATCTTTTTATTTCAGTCTCCTAGTAATAGAAATATTGTAGCATGTAAGACAAATCTATTCTCAGAAGATACAAATTTAATTGACTGCTGCCTCTTATCAAGCTGTGTACTAATTGAGATTTTGGAATTCGTACAGATTTTAATGGTAAATCTCAGTTTTCAAACGTTTTTGTTAGTAGCCTGAGAAAAATGGTAATAATTATTTAAATTTTTATCTAACTTGATCTACATGGAATCTCCTTAGAAAAACTTGCTGTGTGTAGTTTAGACACATTCTTGAGTGATTTGTTGTCTAGGCTGAATGTGCTGGGGGATCATGTGATTTCCTTGTTGTAAACCTTTGACAATGAAATCAGGATCACAGTAAAGTTGGAACCCATCTTTCCATGCCTTTGTCCTCAACTCTCTTCTCTGTATAGACTTGTACTTAAAGAACTGGTGAGAAAATTCACAGTTCTGCCACCTTCCCTGCATTCTAGAAATGACTGTCAGGTCAGGAATCTATGTCTCCAGAGGAAATATTTAAAGAATTAAGCTATCAAGACTGAATTTTATTTTCTTGTACTTCCAGAAAGGATTAAAATACATTAATGATTGTTTTATGTTTGAATTTTCCCTTGTTGAGTTATAGGGACAACATGTGTAGGACTTTGTATTAATGAAATGCTCACCTAACTGTCTGGGCTTCTAGATTTTCCTCTGTTAGTCCTCAATAAATGCACAGACTGGTTAAAACTCACCACCTTCTCTTTAGATGTTTGGTCCCAGCTGTTTTTCTGGATATCAGAATCTTTACTAGAAGAAAGAGAAGACCCTGAAGAACGTGATGCTACTTTACAGAGGACAAATCCTCTATATCTACCCTGACATTAAACTCTTAAATGTGAACAAAGAGGGAGACGTGTCTAGAAATGCACAGAGAAGCTGAGCTAATTAAGAGAGCTCCCACTGCCTCCCTTCATGAAAGCTGCTATGTTTTTGAAACCCTGGAGATGGGTTCGCTGTGGATTTGTGAGGTTAGGAATACAGCTGGGGTGCTGAGACTGTGGGCTGGGTGGTATGTATAGAATGTGTTTGATCAGTTTCCCTGGTTGTATTAGAAAGAGATGGCACAAAACAAATGGGATGGAAATAGGCAGAAAGGATGAGGAGCTCCCTATGGGATAGGTTTGAACTGATTTAGATTGTGGGAATTCTGCGTGTGTGTGTGTGTGTGTGTGTGTGTGTTGAATGTATTTTTCCTGGAGGTTTCAGTGAGAAGCTTTTTCCCCCTAATCTTTATAAATGTTACAGAAAACATATTTGAGCCTTCAGAAACATGAGGCTCAAACCTTGCCGTTCATTCCTGCAGATGTTAGCATGGCATGCTACAGCCCAGCTTTCTGTATACTGACATGCAAATGGCTTGTCAATCTCATCTTGCACTATTACTATGATTCCTTCCTTGATTTCTATCACTTTCAGGTATTCAACACAGTAAAAATACTTTTCTTGCCTGAAAAATCATTGAGGGGGTACTTGAACAGTGCTATCTCTGGGCTTAGAATATGTAATTGTGGCACGTTGGATAAACAGAACCTGGGTGATGCAGGACACAGTGCCTCTTTACAAGTCACTGAAGATGAATAATGAACCTACACTGCACCCCATCAAACCCACTAATGTTAACATTACCCAGGAGATCACAACACACTGGTGAGGAGATTCATATGGCAGTCAGTCCTTTCAGTCATATTCACAGGCAACAGCTCCTCCATTCTTACTCTTCAATAAGAAGTATATGAACAAGTCATTTACACGCTCTTCAAATACATCAAAATCCTTGTGTCTCCTCTTCCCTGGTGAGCCTTACTTTGATCATCTGATTCCTGTATCAGCGAGGAAGGATTTCCTCACTTGACAGGACCATGGATAAACTTGGCAGGAAGTGAAGAGCATTAATAATAACAGATGTTGTAATATTTTGATGTGCTTACAAACCCCCCATATGCTCCATGTATCATTTGAAATTATATTGAAATGATTGATTTTTATTTAATTACTACAAGATAAAACATTTTCAGAACAGCTCAAGGGTTTTGGAAGATTAAATAAAGAATTCAGAGGCTGAGGAATTCTGTGTTTGGATCTGACTTCACCCATTAAAAACTGGTATTCATTAAACAGGAAAATATAATTTTGCTTTTGTTTTCTTTCTTTTCTATCATGAAGATGAGAGCTACGCTGAAATTCTACTGGGAAAACAATACCAATAAAGCATTGGAATTAAAGGAAAAACTATTTTAAAATTTGCTTGCAAACTTTATGCAGTCATACATGACTGCCTAATCTTTCAATGTATCTTCCTTTTGTCTTTTCTTCAACAAGCTGCTTAAGCCTATAGCTCGCTTTAAGCTGGCAGCAGGTTAAAATCTCAGTTGAACTGGGGTAGGCATAGTTACATGTTAGTTCAGCTCAGAATGATAAATATTTGCTCATATTAGTGCTATGCAAAACCTGATTTTTAACTTCATGAAAACTCTGTGACATGAGCAAATGACTTGGAGTCTTGCATAACCTCTTGAGAAGTTCCCCATGCACACAATGCATGAAGGGCACCTTTATTCACAAGCAGCCGTGGATCTGTAGATCTGTGATGATTCATTGAGCAATTTCCAGTCATCCTGGAATCCTGAGTTTCTTAGGGCAGCAGAAGGACTACTAACACATTTGGCAGAGGAAATGGACTAACTTTCTATTTGCTGCCAACCACGAGATACTGCAATCTCCCTTAGGGTGTCAGGAGAGGGTCTAGCAGTCAACCTGTGAGTCTAAGTTCTTTCCTGCTTTGCCACAGGATGGTTTGCAGGACAGGAGTGATGGGGCACTAGAGCAAATGTTGGTTGAGTTTGTTGTTTTCATGAAGTGAACCAACTCATTTCCTCTTAAATTGTAACAGAAAGTTGAGACATGCTAAAACAATGCCATTTGCAGATGCACTAAAAAACTGGATAAACCAACCCAGAGCTCTTTATATATTTTTAATCTGAACATTACACAGACTGAAGCAAGGAGAAAAGGCAGCAGAGAGATCACATACCAATAACCAGTGCTCTTTGCAGTTATCTATTAATGGCTTTCAGACAGTAGAGCTTGGCCTCCAGGTGCTCAGTAGACATCACAGACATTATCAGGCCTCAGCAAAGCCACTGAGCTGAGGTGGGATTGTCACTGGACAAGCTGTGGTAAGTGCAGTAAAGGGCTGTGTGAAGGAGATCAGCCATTACATCTCTCCCCCTGTGAAGCAGACTGCCATGAACTACCCTTTTCTGAAACATTCCCATGACAAGGTTGACTGGGTCTCAAAGGCCTGCCCCAGCTGAGTGCTGAGTGCCACATTCATGTCTCTCTGAGAATCCTGTAAAAGTGGGAGTAATCTGTGAAGGAAGCATCTAGCACCACACCTATGTACACAGGCTGGTGTTCAAAACCAGAATGCAGGTGCACCGAGAGAGAGAGAACAAAAGAGATTCCTTTGGTTGTAAAATACAAAAAATCCTCCACAACCTAAAGCCAAAATTGTGACTAAAATGCAGTGCTCAGGAGCACTCTGTGACATTGCTGGTTTTGCAGATTTGGCCATGGTGACCCATTCTCTTAGGAGGCAGAGACTGCCATCACCCAGCCTGTGAGAAGCTGGAGTGCTGGAGCTCCCCTGTGTAACCTCTGAGAAGCCCGGGCACTGACAGCATCTTCCCTGCACTGGGATAGTGAGCGTCACAACTACTTGGCTGCCACTTTCTGCAAAAGGCCAGGAAATTAAACACAGTAAGGGATTAAAACCTGTACTCTGCAGTCCCACTTTAGCAAATACCCTTTTCAAGATGGGGAACTACTCTGTGTACCCCTTTTCAAGTACATTCCTCCAAGAGGCAGAAATCTTCTTTCTCCTCTTTGGCAATTGAAAGACAAAAAAATGTTTTCCTGGAATCAGGCTCTAAGCAGAATCAAATTGCTTGAACCGCACTTCTCATAGTGCTAGAAAGGCTGATCTGGTTCTTCAACATACGCCAAAGCTCCTAATTTTTTTGTCCTCCCAGTCCTGGACTCGTTCTATCACCATTTCCCAAAGTCCATCTTGCCTACACTGCTGAGAAGCCTTGATCTGGCTTTCCATTAAAAATTACTGAAATCAGATGGGTACTGAGGAATGTGGAGGCTGTGGAAAATTTGAGTCATAAGCAACTGTATTGTTTAGTGAGACTTCAAAAGAAATACTCTGACACTTTAGGTATGGAGTAATTTTAAAAGTTTTTTTTTTACTCTTCATTCTCAAGGTTGCAATTTCAAAGCTTAGTCCTTGTATCTCCCCAAATCCATATGCCAGTTTGTCACCCATAGCTCACGGTTGCCTCCTTTACGAGTGGCTGATTGCTCCATGTAGGTGGTGCTTCACTCCTGAGTTGCCTTAATCCAAATCTTGACTGCAGTAACAACACTGAGGTGAGGCTATGTTGACAGGCTTGGGATCCGCTGTGTTGCTACTCTGAGCTTTGTGGGAATCTGAGACATACTGTGGTATTTTGGAGTAAACATTTTAAGGGAATAGACAATTTTTGGTAAACTGCAGGGAGTGTGGGAGAAGAGCTTTGCTGTTAGAAGAGGAAGCTGGATATAAAGGTTTTTGTTTATTCCTGTACGGAGAGGTCACTCAGTGTCTCTGAACTTCCAGTTACCTCCTATAAAAATTATTACAGCTGTTAATGTGAACCACTGTTGTGCCCAAGTACAAAACCAGACAAGCTGAATGGCAGAGCTGGACTTTGGGCTGTTTTGGAGTTGTGTTTTTGGGGTTTTTTTTGTTCTTCTGTAAAGAAGGAAAAAAGAACAAGAATAAAATGGGTGCAGATTGTAAAGCCTTTTCTTTCCATTTTAAATTGCTGTAATAAAAAGGGCCAATATATAACAGCCACATAGAGAAAAACACAGAAGGGGAAAGGAATCGTAAGGTTAAGAAACAGAGCTCCTTAGGCTGGGAGCAGTATGGCATTAATCATAGAATCACAGAATCATTTAGGTTGGAAAAGAAAGACCTCTAAGATCATCGAGGCAAACCATTAACCCAGCACTGCCAAGTCTACCACTAAACCATGTCCCCAGGTGCCACATCTACATGTCTTTTAAACACCTCCAGGGATGGTGACTTAAACACCTCCCTGGGCAGCCTATTCAAGTGCTTGACAACCCTTTCCGTGAAGAAATTTTTCCTAATATCCAGTCTGAACCTCCCCTGCAGGATTAATTCCCCCTCCCTGCAGTAACTCATTTACAAATGATTTGAGGATCTCTGCAGGATCTCCGCACCTGTCCTGTGCCTTGGGGATACCTGTTCCCTGTGGCTCCAGCCCTGCTCCTGGGAAGTGCCCAGCAGTGCCTTTCCCATCACAGTTCTGCGGTTGGGGGTATAACCAGCCCAGTCGACTTGGCACTTCCCTACAGACCCCTGGACTAGGAAGATGATGGCCAAGGAAATGTATGCGCTCCTGGAACAATTCTGACCATCTGTTCCTAATTAGCCTCTGTTTTCAAGGGACTGCTAGCCACAGGCATGGGTCTGTCTGTCCCCTAACTTGGGTGACACACCCAGCTGTGGGGCTAGAGGGAAGAGAAGGAGGCAGTAGGGTGAAACTGCCCCTCCTGAGCAACCCAGCTGAGTTACATATGCCCCTAAGTGTCTCCTGGGAGAGGTGGGAAATGGAGGATATGACTTGTTTCCTGCACACCCAGAGTCTCTGCACAAACACAAGCACCTTGGTCAGTCATGATATGTCCTCTGGGCTCCTCTCTATTTCTCCAGCAGAGAAGCTGGCATTTTCATGGCATTTGCTGACAAACAGCTGTCCTACTTGGAAAGCAGCACTTTTCTTCTGCTTCCTGGTTTTCCAGTCTGTCCTAGTCACAAAGAAATCCTGTGGAAAAGAGTTGAATATCAGGTTTATATCAGAATAAATGTATATGAGGATCTCAAATTAACATTGTGTGGGGAATCATAGTTTTATACTTCCGAAATTTTAAGTGCCTGACTTTGCACCTTATCAATATTCATAGCGTTTTTTCTTCTTTTACATTTTGTTTTTTCTTATGGGAAGCTCTTGGCTGCCCATTAAGTACTGTGAACAGTCCTGAAGAAATCCGCAGGTTATTGGGAAATATATTAATTTGTTCCAGATCTCACTTATCATCATTGGTTTTGGAAGCCAATAACTTAAAAGCAGAGTTGCAAATAGTTTCAGCATGTTAAAACCCACAGTGATGTGTAAGTTCATGTGTATATGCCATGTCTTAAACAGAGATGTACATTTTATGTCAAACACTCAAATGACCACTTAATAACATGGGAATTTATTTAAATTTTGACTGCTTAGTAAGTGTTTGACTACATTTCTGCTATATAATAATGACATCAAGAGGTTTGTTAAATTAACCACAAGACCAATATGTATTTCCTATGGCTTTCTCAGGGGATGTCCAGTACCCTAATCCTTCCAGAAGGCAACATGCTAAAATATTGCAGGGACTGAGTACATGTGGAGCAAGACTGCAGCTGACAAATGAGTGTCAGGCGTTAAAGTCCAGTGTAGATCTACGTAATTTAGGATTATTGCTGCTGTTCTGGAATGTGAAATAAATCTTACACCAGTTTGATGTCAGTCCCCTGGGGTGAATTGATCACTAGAATATGTAGCTGAGGATGCTCTTCTCATGCTGGGAACTTCATGGCACATCTGTTTTCCTATCTCTTGTGTATCATTGGGTTTCAGCACTGAAAACTGCTGCCCCAGGCCATGCACATAGGCAAACATTGGCTGCCATTTGTTGTATGTGTGTGTAAGTAAGTCTGTCTTTGCTCAAAGATTCAATTAGAAATGACTGTTTCAGCTCCACTGTCTGTTGATGAAAGGTTTCAGTTTCTGGTTGGAGAAATAATATCCTGTGACTTAGGTATAAAATGAATAGTATATTCCTCGGTAAAGTGTTACAGATAATTTCTCGCAAGTGAAAAAAAATTATAAAACGCAGATCTTAAACATAATTTATGAATAGGATAAATGTCTGGATTTGTTATGTTGTTGGCTACAAACAATTTATTTAACTCTGATGCTGAATCAGTCAGGTGGTTACAGTAATGTCCAAGTGGTATGTGGTTCCAGGAGCTTCAGAAGCTCTGCTAAACGCATGGAGGTCTGGATAGAGCATGGCATTTCCTCTGGTATGTATCTCGGCACTCCTGGGTAGTGTTGGATGTTTCTGCATGCTCATGGCTTTGCCCTTGTGGTTAGTAGTGCAGAGCTGCTTCTGCTTTTTGATAGAAACCGCCCTGCCCATAACATATGAAACGCTGGATATATCCTTGTGAACTGTTGTGCTTCAGATTCTGGAGACAGAAACTGTCTGTCCCAGAAAAAGCAGACACAACTGTGAGTATTTGGCAGTGATATTTTACTGGGAGATGGAGGAGCAGAAAAAGGACAAAATTCTGTGCATCAGTTCAGACTCTCAGACAGAAGAAAATGAGAGCTGAATGAAGGGAAATGGAGGGAAAACACTGCATGCACAGAAAAGGGAACTTCAGTGTCTGAATGTTCCTAACTTCCTTTCTCATCTCTGTTGGTCTGATCCTCTCCTATCTTATCTGCTCCCTTTGTACTCAGCTTTATAATGGCAATCTCAAGGAAGCACAATAACTGAATCTCACTAGAAAAATGCTATTTACAATTTTTAATTCCTAATAGCCAGGAGTAATGCAGACATACAATGACAATGATGACATCTGAAAGCACCCATACCATGTGTGCAGAGCGTGGAAATGCTAGGGTTTTGTATTGTACCTGCGTAGTACATCAGTTAGATTCTCAGGATTCAATTTTCATCAGATTCTTTTATCTTGTAATAATGACTAGGGTTCAATTAAGTTTTGTGGCAATACTTTAAAAAAATCTGAAATGACTAGACATCCATCAAGTCAATCCTTCAGTGTATTTAGATGTGGGCTAAACACCCCCAGCTCCCTCAGCCACTTGTCACAGGACCTGTGCTCCAGACCCTTCACCAGCTCCATTGCCCTTCTCTAGACGTGCTCCAGCACCTCAACATCCGTCCTAAATTGAAGGGCCCAGAACTGGGCACAGTACTCAAGGTATGGCCTAACCAGTGCCAAGTAGAGGGGAAGAATCACTTCCCTACTCCTGCTGGCTACACCATTCCTGATCCAGGCCAGGATGCCATTGGCTTTGTTGGCCTCCTGGGCACGTTGCTGGCTCATGTTCAGCTGCTGCCAGTCAACACCCCCAGGTCCTTTTCTGCCTGGCTGCTGTCCAGCCACTCCGTCCCCAGCCTGTAGTGCTGCAGGGGGTTGCTGTGGCCAAAGTGCAGGACCTGGCACTTGGTCTTGTTAAACCTCATATCATTGGATTTGGCCCATCGATCCAGTCTGTGCAGCTACCTCTGCAGAGCCCTCCTACCCTCCAGCAGATTGACACTCCAACCCAACTTGGTGTTATCTGCGAATTTGCTAATGGTGGACTCAGTCCCCTCATCCAGATCATCGATGAAGATATTAAACAGGACTGGCCCCAACCCTGATCCCTGGGGTGCCCACAGTGACTGGCTGCCAACTGGATACAGCACCGTTCACCACCACTCTCTGGGTCCGGCCATCCAGCCAGCTCTTAACCCAGTGCACCTGTCCAAGCCGTGTGCTGCCAGCTTTTCCAGGAGGATGCTGTGGGAGACGGTGTCAAAGGCTTTGCTGGAGTACAGGCAGACACCATCCACAGCCTTCCCCTCATCCACCACATGGGGCACCTGGTCATAAAAGGAGATGAGGTTGGTCAGGCAGAACCTGCCCCTCCTAAATCCATACTGGCTGGGTCTGATGACAGGGAAAGAAGAATATCATCATAATCCTGTTGCCAAGTGCACATTTTTGTGACACAGGAGCATTTTTTGATTGTTATCCTCTCTGTGATAATGTGGTCATTTGAAAAAATAATGAAGGTCAGTCCTAAGGGAATGCCTTATTTTATATGACATAGAAATTGTAACGGATATAGCTGCATAAAAAAGTCTTTAGCAAAGAAGTTGGTGGTCATAGAGTACCTGGATACCACCACAACTGATGTACACTTAGAGCAGCAATAGCAACAATTTCTGCCTTCAGAGTGGGTTCTTGACAGGTCAAGAGTTTTCTACATTTCTTTCTTTCTTTTCCTACAAATTTGCACCCTCTCCTCCACCAAATGCATTCCAGCTGACCTATTTACCTTCCACAATCCCCACACTTCAAAAGGCAGTTACTCTTGGATTGCCATTACCTAGGTGACTGAGCTAATTGAGCTTGCAAAAGTGGTAGTTGTCTACGTAGTTTCCTTCTGTGATGGCAAGCACTTTCACCAGGATAATCAGCAGCTGCTGCTGTTCCCTTTGGCAGAGTGATGGGTACATCGGTCAGGTAGGTGTAGCACAGGTTGGGAATCACTGCTGTAGGGCAAGGCCTTGACCTACATAACTCTGCCTCTACACTCACTTGTCAAGCATCCAAGTGAGTCCCATTGTAGAAACCATTCTGGTTATGTATTCATTATCACTCTCAGCGTATGGCAGCATCAGGAAAGACATAACTTTTTTGTGGCATTGAAAATGCAAGAGAATAAATCTGTATGCCCAAGTGACCCCCTGGGGTATCATGTTCTGTGGTAGCAAGGCATGCTCATTCCTAAGGTCTTAGCAGGCCAGTCAGGACAACTGTGATGCAATACAAGCTTATGATAAAGTGATTTGGGGACACTTTTTTTTCATATTGCCTGTTTTAGTCATGAAATACCAAATAGCAGTCCACTCAGTGAACAATTGAAAGCAAGGGGAAACCACATTTTTACTGGCTGGTGACTGTTTCTGGTATTTGTCCACTAGATGGCTGCAATTGTTGTAGGTAAGTACCTTAGGTGCTTGAAAGGGGCTTCAGATGACAAAATATGCTTTCCATTCTCTCCTGAGCTGTTGTCCTTACTCTTGTTGCTTAGAGACAAAGAAGAACTGAGAGACAGCAGAGGGGTGGAATTCTTCAATTCAAAGATGCAATATCTATCTCTAGGTGTAAAATCTACCTCAAAGGTGTAAAATTGATTTCATCTTTGGCAAGGAAGAACTTACAGAAAGGGGCCCAGTTGTGGCCTAACTGTTTGTAGTGTCAAACAAGAACTTATGAATGAAACTTGAGGGCTACAAGGAATGGAAAAAGGACTTATCAAGAAATAAACCTTTTCCTGGATCTTAGAAAATGTAGGGACAAAGTGAGAATTTCCAGAAGTCAAACTCTTACCAAAAGAAATTACAAAAAATGACAGCAGGTAAGGCAAGAAATGTAAAGAAAAAAAGAGAAATATTCATCTAATGTGCCCTAAGGATATTACAAGGTTTAAAGATAATCTGTATATCATATAAACGGTAAACAAAAACTTTGTCTCGTCTTTCAATAATGATTATGTTGGCCACGAGGTAAAAGGTGGGAAAGTGAATGGGAGTAGTTATCTTAGAATGACAGAGGCGGAAATAAGACTCATATATAATAGTCAAATAAGATATGGTAGATTACATAAATATATGGGTCCATTCACTAGGTTTGCCTGAGAATCCATCTCACCATGTTTTTCAATACAGTATCAGTTTCCACAACTCCAGCAGTTTGTGTCCCAGGGACTCACCCAGAGTAAGCATGGGGAGGGTTGCGAGTATTGCTCTTCAGTTGCTTCCTCTTTCATTTACTCGTTCATGTACCCCCTCATCTGTTTTTAACTTTAATCACTCAGAACATCTCAGGACAAGAAATTCCAGAGGTTACCTGCAGCTTGATTGAGTACAACCTTCTTGTGTTTGCTTTGAATGTCTCCTACTTCTTGGATTGGAAGAGACAGTGAAAAACGTGGGTCTTCAAGCCCTCTCCTGTGACACCCGTTCAAGAAGTGTTAGTACTAACAGCAAGGATTTTTAGCACAGCTTGCTGCTGACATACAGAATAATTAAGCGAAGGGTCATAAAGAGAAAACATGACAAAACATTATCTTGGTTGCATAAAGCATTACACAATGACATAAGATTTCTTTTTGAAAAAAATAAGTGATTTTCTAACTGAAGGAAATATAATGAAATCATAGAATTGTTTCAGTTGGAAAAGACCTTTAAGATCATTGAGTCCAATGTTAACCCAGTGCTGCCAAGTCCACCACTAAACTGTGTCCCTAAGTGATATGTCTACACACCTTCTATATACCTCCAGGGTTGGTGACTCAAACCATGGAGCAAACAGTTCAAACATTGCTGGTCGCTAGTGAAATATAATATTTTATATTATACCACCTGAGAAACTGTCATATTGAAGATAACAGAGATCAATATGAGAAACTTGAGTTGCACATAAAAGGGACGGGACAACATGCTGTGCTGAAAAGAAACCTGTCAAGGAGAAAGGAAGTATCTTGAGACCCTGTCTTGGCACTGGTGTCATTCAATATGTTTGTTTCATGAGTTTGGAATAGAAAACAGGAATAAGTTGGTGAAAACTGCAAGTAATAAATATAAAGAGGAGCATGTCATCTTTGCATAAAGATGACTTTGAAGACTACTTTGTAGATGACTTGAGCAGAAATGGGATAGAATTTAATAGTACAAATAGACAATCGTTGCATTTAAGAGGTCATTGAAACATCCATTATAAACTGGATCTCTGTAAGAGGTAATAGGAATTAGAAACATGAGTATGATTTGGGAGCAAAGAAAATTTCCCCTCAGATGTTTTATCAGGTCTGGCATCTTCAGTGGAGGTAGAGAGGTATTATTTTGCAAGGTGCTTGAAAGCTTGTATTTGAAGTTTCGTTCTCATTCTGTTTACTCCACTTCAAGAGAAACTAGATTAGACCAGAGTAGATGCAGCAGTGGGACAGGAGAGTGATCACAGAATCGAAGATCTGGTATACAATAAGAAAATAGCAGAGGTTGGTGCGTTAGCTTAGTGGGGGGCATATGATTGCTCTCTATAAACACAGGGGAGGAAAAGATAAGCTAAGTAAAGCTAATTTGGAAAGAAACTAAATACCACTGTAAGCATAAGAACAAATGGCTATAAACTTACTGTAAGTAGGTAGAAAAAAAGCCAAACTTTTTTTCATGAAGTTAGATAATTACAGAAAAGTTTGCTTGTCAGTTCTTCTGGGGGTAAGGGAGAGTCCAGGAAGGTCTTCATTTTATCATTTTTTGTCACTGGTTGATGAGCCATTTGCCCTTGATCTCCCAGGAGTTCGTACTGGCAAAGTATGTCCCAGCAAAGGGCACTGACTACTTGGTGATATCTTTCCTGGTATGGATTACGTGCCAACCTTGAGCAAAATGCCAACAAAATGTACAAGAGTCTTGGCACATTTGCTTGTGGTTGGTCACACCAGTTTCCAGAACACAGTGTCCTTCCCGCTCTCTTTTGGAGAGGCCTGTCTCATGCTGCCTATTTTTAGCTCCCTTTTTGCCCACTGTCCATGGTGGGGGATTTGCCTTCAACCTCTTAAAATGCTCTTCATGTTCTCCTTCCATTTCCTTAATTTCTTTTTTTTTTTCACAATCCTCTTTTCCCTTCACTAATTGTGAAGCCTGCACAAGGCTGTCTTTGAGATATTTTGAAAGGACACAACGCTCCCTCAACAGAAGGTTTTCAAATGCTGTCCTCTTTTCTGTTCAGGGCCATATTATCTGGTACGTCTACATTTTGTCAGATCAGCTTGGTTGTTTTCTGGTCCTTTTATAAAGATTCTGAGGAAACTGCATTTATCTTATATGCCGGTAGTTAAGACACACCTGGACACATCTGTATAGTCATACATGCTTGGAAAGTACTGCTCACTGTGAGCCTAAATGTCAAGAGATCACAGAGCTGCTTTTTTTTTTTTTTTGCTTTTTTTTTTTTTTCCTTTTCCCCCAGTATGATGGTGGAACTGGTTTTGTGGTTTCTTTTAAATTACCATTGAAGAGAGGGAAGCCTGTGTACAGAGTCACCTCCCTTCCCTTACTGTCCTGGTCTGTTAGTTCACCAGACTTGGGATCTGTTGGAAAATGCTGGGGCTGCTTCCTGCAAATGCATGTGTCTTTCCTCCCCTCAGGACTTAGGCCATGAGGGAGGAAGAGAGACTGCACCTCTAAGTCTTGTTTTGGCTGTCCCCACAGTCAGAGTGAGGCTTTTGGGCATGCCCCAGGCATGGAGGGTACTGGGGAGCTGGTCACATAGCATAGCCTGGTGCTATCTAGGCTCTCACCTGTGAGTAAATCAGCTCATCTTGTGGTAGTTTAGGCTTGTAAAGTTCATTTTGTGGGAGGAACATCAGAAGCACGGAGAAAACACCTGTTTGCCCTAAAGCTGTGGCAGGTCTGGTGACAGACCTAAGAAAACTTTATCCCCAGATCTAGAAATAAAATCAAATAAGCAATGAACTCATCAACATCCCATTTGACATCAAGACTTTTTCCATATTTTTCTCTTTGTATGATCAAGAATATAGTCTCCCCACTCTTCATTTTTGTACATTGCATGCCACAAGATGAAAACCCACCCATGGATTTCAGAAACAGAAAGGCTTACCATGATTAGAGAGGCATATGAGGAGATGCCCTTGGTTTTTGTGCTGTTTCTCACTTTATTACATAGATAGCTAATGTGATATTTCAGCAGTGCTTGCGAGGAAGAGTACCTGTGTAAAGCAATAGGTGATAAGCTGGTCCACGTCACTGTTATGTCACTCCTCTGTGACTTTCTTTGTATATCACGCTTTAAATGAAAAGGTGACAAATGATTACTCTGTACCAAATGATTCTATTTTCCTTGCAAGATACACAAATATAAATCAAAGGGGTCTTTTGGAAGCTGCCTCTTATTTTCCGCATTTCTTGCAACAAAGGACCTGTCTCAAATGTCTGTGGGACATCTATCCCAACACAAATACACCACGGTTAATGCTTGATTTGAAATCCATTATAGACATCTGAGACTAGAAAACATCCATCGTTTGTTTCTTAGTTTTTGTGCCAGTTTGCTAAAAGCCCTCCCTGTTTTCTATAATCCTTTTCTGTCTCTGTTGAAGGGAGCATTCTGAGAACAAGAATTTTTTTCCAAAGCTTCCAACTATGTCACAGGCTGCAGGAATCAGAGGGGTACCTGGTGGCCTTTCAGTTTTACTGATTTTTGTTAGGTAATTTTAGTGAAAATGGATAAATGATGCCGAAGTTACAAATAAAAGTAACTGTTGTGAGCTGGCAAAGAAGTATGTGGATGAGAATTGACTTAAACTATAAATTTGGTATCTCCAAAATGCCTAGAGATTAGGGAAATATTTCTTAACTATTTAAAGGAATGTACGGACATTTTGAATGTATGCCACCAATCTGTACAGAGCAGATGACCCTGGGTCACAGTGACCATCAGAGGGACACCAGAGAGATATTGTTAAGCAGGACTGTTCTGCTTTGTCATAGCTGATGCTTTTTCACCATAACGAGAATATTACCTTGAACAGCCTTCCTGAAACTCTGTGTTGATACTCGATATTCTTCAAAATAGGGCAATGGCTGTTCTGAGATTGATTTCTTGGACTGAACATCCTGCGTGACTTCTTCCAGCAAAGCTCCCCCCAGTGACTCAGAGTGCTGGCTAGCGCAATACTGGGCTCATGGCAAGGAAAATACCACTCCCTTTTTGTGACTGAGTCCTTGTAGGCTCCCCTTAGTGCATCTCCTGGCAATGATTAGGAACATCTACTTATTTTTTCAAAGGCTACTCCCCCTCCCATAGACTTCAGTTCTGTGAAGTTCTTAGGAAACATACCAAGATCTGAAAAGCTATTGTTTGGTATTTCAAATCCTGGTTCCTTTATGTCCAGCTGGTGGGAAAAGAGGAGAGAGAGACAGAAAAAAAATAGGAAGGAGGCAGCATGGAATGCGGGGGAGAGTGAGAAGTTTAGCGCAAAATGGAAAGAACTAGGGATAAATGGATCCAAGGGACAGAGAAAAGCGGGACAGAAGTAGAGAAAAGTATGCTTAGTCCTGGTCCTGCTGGATGTTTCGCTAGAGGCTTTATGCAACCGGGGGGAGGTTTTCTCCTACGAAGTAGCCTGTGGGAAGAAGTAATTAAGAATACAGGCACCTCAATAAACAAAGTGAAGATTAAAAAAAAGAAAAACAAACAGAATACTAGTAAGAGAAAGAAAGTAAAGATAGCTAAGAAGTATCTGGATTATAAAGGCAGGAGAAAAAAAATGAACAAAAAGCAAGTATTCTGTAAGTGGCTTCCTGCCAAGGACAGACGATTTTATCTCTCTGTGCCGCAGTTCTCCCCACTGCAAAATGGAGCTATGAATGCTCTTCCAATTTTTCAGAAATATTTGAAGTCTAGGAGTTGTTTGGATTGCTACTAACTGTGGATAATGTAGAGTGGGAGAGACTTGCTACAAAGATGGAGTCATTTTGGGACTATCAAGACAAAGAAAACACCAGTATATAATATTGCTACTGAGTTTTATGGAAGAAAGCAAGGGCATATTTAGAGAAGATGAGGAAAGCATTAACAACATGTATTAATAAGAATCATATTTATATGCAAAAACTTGATTTGACATGTAATGTTAGCATTTTCCCCTCCCATATTTAAAGAATTTTTTTTAACACTTTGAAGTTTAATACAATTTTTTTTTTTGTTTGAGCTTACCCTTCCCTTTCCCATCTCCAAGCTGGAGGTCATCATATTTGTTTACTGTCTATGACAGAAAAATCTTCAGAATAAACTCATATCTTTGGCTGGCTGGGTCAAACACACAGACTATGTACAGAGCCTGATATCCTGTGGCAAGCGCAATTATCATCTGATAATTTGATGTTGTGCTTCTGGTAGATGTATAAATGTAAAGGCTACATGGGAAGCTTTGTATGGTATTGTTTGGCACATGTTTGTGTCCTTTTCTTGGCTGAAATGAGTTTGTGAAATGGCTTGCACTACTAACAGCTGAAAATCATAATAATTTCTTTCATCTTTGGCGCCACTGAAAAACACATGACTCTTCTCCATTGCAAAACCCTAATGGTCTTTGTCAGTTGCTTGAAACTTTGGCTATGGTTGTATCCTTCTTACTGCTCCCTGCACTATCTAATTTCATATCTACCTCATGCATGCTCACATTTTGCAAACTGTTGGATAATGCCTTATTTGTTGTTCAGCATCAGTATGTCTTAAACTTCACTTAAGTCATGGCAAAGTTTGGGCCATGCTTGAGAAAAGAGTGTCAGAATAAGTCTGGATGGGCTTCAGATCTCTCTGGATGGGCTTCAGATCTCATATTTCAAACAGGATTTAGCTGCAATAAAGACAACAAATTGTGACAAAAGGATTGTATTTTCAATGCTCAGCAAACTAAAAAAGATACAATAGATAAGAAGTATAAAGGCATAAGGTTATAGTTGCAATTGTACATAAGCAGCAAGGCATTGATATACTCCTTTTTTTGGAGGAATGCAGATCTGTTTCATTGTCTCACAGATAAGTATGTGTAAAACTGTAATTAAGGATGGAATCCCTTCTGAACTCCACTCTTTTGACTGCAAGGGGAGACCTGCCGGTGGTCTTGTTTAATGAGGATAGTCCCACAGAGTTTCTGTCTTCAAAATTCTGGGACTAAAAAAATAGAGAATACAAAAGCTATAAATATTGTGGAACTTAAGATTTTTCTTATTCCACTGATTTGCTAACCAAATGTGACTACTCATTTTCTGGAGCTGGCCTATGGAACTGTCCCACGAATATGAGGTTTTGAATTAAGAACTTGGTGACAGTGGTTCCTGACGGTCTGCAGGCTAGCAGTGATCCATGGCTGCTTGGCTTCAGGATCTGCTCATTGGTTTGACATAGATTTTTATGTATCCCTCACAGTGAGAAACACTCAAGTGTCTTCTAGTAGTGCCTAAGTGTGTCTGTACAGCTGCAGCTCAAGGTTGCTGCAGAGATCCCCACTTCTGGCATCTCTGTTGCAATGGAGTGAACGCTAATGCGGGTGATGGTAAGAACGACCTTGCGGTGGGACGTGGCACACAGGACAGTGGTACCTTCCTCATCTCTTCTGCCCCTCAGGGAGGCTGGGACACTGAGAAAGGGAGTAATGCTCCCAAAGTAGTCTAAGCAATCCAGACTTACAAGGGTTAGAGACAGACTTGCCCAGAGAAACCTGGGCCATTGCCCTGCACGGATGTAGTCTGTGAGAGATGGTGAACTTGGTACAGCTGTGGTACAGTCTTCACCTCAAGGGAAAAGGAAGTTAGAGAGATCTTTACCAAGGACATTAGAAAGTACCTCTGTGCACTTTTTTTACCTTACTCTCTGTATTTCAGTAGGGTGGGGGGTTTTTTTGGCCTGAGTTTATGTTTTGATTCCCCATCATCTTCTAAGGACTTTGTTTCTAAGTCTTTGTGTACTGGAATGTGAGAATTGATGTGGGGAATAGTCCTAGGGGAGGAACATTGAATTTCCCCATATTTATGAATTAGTCTTGATCCAATGCCACAATTTATCACAGAGAACCCCACTGATGCTAATGTCTGCAGGACTTGTGGGAGCCAGAGGGTGGCCAGTTTCAGACTGGTAGCGGTGCATCTGGGGAATGCTCAGGCAGCTCTTTCCCTTCCCAGGCTGTTCAGTGCAGCACAATCTCAGGATAGCTTCTCAGGGCTTATCGCAGGGACTGGCGACACCACGCTTAGTGCAGCCCTTCTAAATCATTGTCTTCTTTTGGGGTGAAACTTCACAAACTAACTAAAGACCAGAAGTGAAAAGAGGCAGCATTTCAGGAAATAAACTGATTCTGGTTTTTTTCCACTCCCTTCATTCCTTCCAGCAACTCGGATGGGACCCAACGACTGCTTTCTGCTGCCTCCATGGAGCAAGAGTGCTCTCTGTGCCACAGTAAACTTTGTCTCTGTTAAATCAACCTCAGAGGCTTAAAATACCCTTCTAAAGGATCTTTTGTTTCACTGGTGCAATGTCCTGTATCCCTGGTGCCGACCACATTATGTTGGTTTTACTTGCCACTTTTGGGCTGTCTTTACAGCATTTTATTTCTGAAGTCCTCTGCCAACAATCCAATCACACTGCTACCTCCCTATTGGAACAGTGAAAAAACATTTTAAAAGTATTGTTCATCTCTGTTTAAACTCAAGAGGTTCTGCAATGCTTTCAAGAATGGGAGAAACTAGTGAACTAACAATATCTAGTCATTTTAGATGAGAAGCTTTCACCAGAGGTTCAAGTGGGCAGGAAACACATTTTGTGGGATACAAACATGCATTATCTCTATAAGCTCTGGCTTTCTCCATCAAAGTACAGGAGAGGATGTTGGAAGGGTTTAGTTGGAATGCAAAAGTACAGAGTACCTCTCCAATGATGGCAAGGTACTAAAGTAGAACTTTATACATAAAGTATATAAAATATATTAAATATATATGTGCTGTCTTGAGCTTTTATATAAAATTATTCACACATTCATATTTTCTCATGTATTTATTTTTTAACTTGACCACTTTCTGGAAAAGAAAAGGAAAAGCTCAGTTTCTGCTAGAAGAACACTCACTGTTAACAGAAGCAGTTATCCTTCCCATTCTTCAGTATAATGAGATATAACTATGCATCTCCACGACCTGTAAGTGTACAAAAACTTCCTTGTTTCTATAGTCACATGGGGAAACACTGTTGGCTCTGTACCTAAAAACTGCAGAAGTGAATGCTGCATTTCACTGTCCTCTCCCCTGTACATTCTTGTACCTGCTATAATGATCTATTCTTTCAAGTTAAAGGTGTCGTACATTCAAAACGAATGCTGAAGGTATAGGCATAGGTCAGCATGTGCCATTCATGGCTTTAACTGTAATCTATGCCCTGTTTTCTCCAGAGGATATTTGACCTGACGCTGCACTGAATTTACAAGAGTGAAATCCTTTCATAAAGGCAAGTGCTGAAAATTTATTACATCTGTTTCACCTTGTGGGAAAATTATGTGGTTTACAGAAAATCTAAAAAATTAAATTAAAACAAACACATACTTGGGAGCAGGTTGCTTCTGCTGTACTTGAAGTGTTTTCTTGTGGCACCTTGCAAACTGCACAACAGCATGCCTGGCCAAAATACGACTGAAAATACAGGGAACTCGAAATCACAGGCAAAAGGAACAGAAAGCTGATTTAAGTTTCAAAGTTAGTGCTGGAAATAAGAGCGTCAAACAAAGCCAGACACTAACTTAATCTACTATCAGAGCAATTTTAACACATCTATGATATGATTAGGTGGCTTCAAAAGGTACCACATCTAAACACTAAGAAGAGAACCATCATGGGCACGCCCTGCAAGCTGTTGCTCAGGAAAGGTCTGAATAAGAGACAGTATGCTTGCTGTATAAAAACTTTTTCCTACGACACCACTCATACCATTCCCTGGCCTAAGCATCACTCTTTTCTCTCTCCATGTTTCAGCTCTCAGGGTCCTTGCCCCATCTACTGCTGTGCCTGAGGTGTTCCTCACGCAGCCACATAGTGAGTTAAGTTTCTGTAGCCAAAGCCCAGGGAGGGGGTGAAACAGAGCTGGCTGCCTAATCTGTGTGGCTGTTTAGGAGGAGGTGTTTCAGCAGCAGCCCTAGCACTGTCCTCCTTCGAGCTGGTCACTCCTCTCTCTTCCCGTAACCTCTGATGTATGTCACTGCAGCGATGGATGACTCTGCTCAAGAAGGCACCAGGGAGTCCCTGGGTATGAAAAGGGTTGCCAGCTGCCACTGCTCCCCACTCACAAATTGCTCCTTGGTTAGAGCACGTGGGAAATAATAGTTCTTAGCCTCTTACTCATAGGTCGTAGATGCAATGTGAAATGCCAGGATGGACTGAGAAAATCTGCCCCACAGCAGCCTGTACCCAGTAGCCACAGTACTCTCCAGGAAGGTTTGAAATCCAAATTGAGTGTGCTCCTTTCCTCATTACTCAGCAGTGACTCACAAGTAGTTTATTTGATTCTTCATTCTAGTAGTTTTCCTACACTGAAGATAACATTATTTACCTACAATCCCATAACTTCTCAATTTCCTGAAGGTGTAAAGGCAATTCAGGTTACATGATGTGAGATGTTGGAGCACTAGACACTGTCCAATTAAAAAACGTCCAGGTTAAAATAGTTGTCAAGTGTTCCTCTGTAATTATGGGAGAGGGGTGCCTCAAGTGAGTCATTTTAGGAAACATTTTGGGATGAGGAAATTACCCTTCAGAGAAGACATGTGTCTCCAATGACTGTGCAATATGTGTGTGTGACTTTCAGATGATCCTCACTGAGTGGTATGAATGTCCATTCCGTGTTTGCCCATCTGAGTCCTGTGAATGTTCAAGGTAGTTTCAGCTAATTCTTTAAACATCACAGGACAAAATTAATCAGGAAGCTGATTTGGAAAACAACACATCTAAACAGCTAACTTTTCTAAATATTCTCTATCTTGTCTCAGGCTGTCCTCAGCCTGAGAGCTGAGTTCTGATGTGGATTGTGTTAACTGTCTGATTGCACCTGACGTTTGTACTGAAGGCTGATGCAAAGACTCCATATTTTGCCTTTGCCTCTGTGATCAAGTGGTGTCATTGCTTCTTCACAGCATGGTGGTCCAGCTCTATTCTTGTCCTCCTCCTACTAATGTAATTGGAGTACGTTCTTGGTAGGTGTATGCTGTAGAATTGTAATTTCAACCATGTAGTAATGTTTTCTGTAAGACTACTGCATAGCTGCCTTGTAAATTCTGACATGTCTATTGTTTTAAGAACACAGACTGGGATTAACTCACATCATAGACTAATCTGCTGCCAATGTCCTTTTAAAATGTCTTTGATATCACTCCTCAAAGAAGACATCAAGCAATAGAAGAAGAAAAACAACTGAGACAAAACTGAGAAGAAATGATGTTCTTCTTAACATTAAATGGTGCTAACAGATTTTTTTCTGTATTTCTAGACTGGCACCATTTGGCATATATGTTCCAGAACAAATTTGTGTTGTGATTATACAAGCAGGTTGTTTTGAGCCAAAGATCTCAGACAAGTAATTTTTTTGACTGCAATATGGTGATAGTTAACAAAGTGAATTTAAAGAAATAACATGGACGCTCTGGTACAAGATCTACTGTGTAAATATCTAAGCAGTGTAAAGGCAACTGATATCATGATATCCTAGCCATGCAGGAAAGAATTCTACTGCCAAAAGTATTACTCTGGCTAATGGAGCTGTATCTGGAGTTTCTGCCATACTACAACAGCTTAAATACTGCAGCTTGTGTGAGCACGAAGGGAGCGCATGTCCTTTGTCCCGCCGGTGCCCCTTGCATTTCCAGGAACCCCTCACGTGCAGCGGGCTTTATTTCTGTGCAGCTGCTACGTGTGCTGCTGAAAGAAAATGAGACAGACACGCAATGTGTAAGGCTAAGCACATAGCTGTGAAACGTATCATGCTATCACTTTCTAAACACTGTTGAAGAAGTGATGGCACAGAAAGGTTTTTAAAAAGAAGTGCAAAGGATTAAGTGTCCTAAGTGGAAGGCAAAAACAGGAGCAAAAAACAGTGACAAAACTTTGTACAACATTTTCTAACCACTAGGCAGCTTTATCCATGTGTTCATGATAGCCAGGCTGTGGCATTCTTGCAAGCTAAGTATGGCTTTTGGAATTGGACACATTGCAGGAAGACTAAATGCTGTACAAGGAATAAAGTTCTCCTGGTAGTTTGTTAAGGAAGAGGTCATTCTTCCCTGCAAGTGAGGAATGAATCAGTGTCCCGGAATGAAGGTGAGGGTTCCAGACCTCTGTGCTCATTATCAGAGCTTCAGTACAACTTCTTGTAACATTTAGTCTCTCCTCTAAATTTTAAGATGAGAAATTATGCTCTGGTTGGCTGTTCTCCTACAGTGGTTTCACGTGGGTATGGTATGCTCATCGTCTGTAGCTGTTGCAGTGTTGCTGTTTGTTCTCATAGCACACAAAGTGTTCCACCTCAGAAGCAGCCGCTTTTCAGGGTAAATACTGCCAGCACATGCAGCACATAAAGTCCTTTAAAATTCCACACAATGAAACATCCTATGTTTTGAAGAATTTTGTTCTTGTTCTTTTAGGCCTCAAACCGGAAATATTCAAGCACATTTTCAATTAAGTTGCAATGAAGTTAGTATAATTGATGTCTGTGTTTTTGGCATGTGTTTCTAATTAAATACATCCATAGATGCTTTCCTGATCAGAGGTCTTTCAGCCTGCTAAGCGTGAAAGCTGAAGCATTTGTGTTTGGCTGCTCTCATTGTTTGTTTGAGTGCATACATTTGAAAGCAACAATTATATTCCCTCCTTACTTAGTGCTAGGTCTCAGACCTGTACTGGAGACTGCAGTTGTACCTATAGGGTCCCAATCTCAAGGCCGTGGGTTGCTCAAAGCAGTACTGGAAGGTATGGTGTTTGTGTGGTACACAAACCCACACATAAAAAGCAACTGAAGAAGCACTGAAGTGGAAGGTTTCACAAAGCAATTTAATGTTCCTGACATGCTGGTTTGAAAGGGCACACCACACTCTCCAGGACAGAGAGTCTGGTTTAAGCCATCACTAGTTTGCTCTGGCTGGAAAAAGAGAAAAGAAATTCACAATAAAGCACTGATTTGGGCTGAGCAAGAGTAATAAAGTTTTTGCAACATAAATCAGAGGTACTTTACGCTAGTCATTCAACACTACACCATGAGGGAGGAGAGCAGTGTGCTCAGGTTAGGCACTCATTTCAGTTGCCTGTTCACTAAAGTATTGGGATTCCATTATAGTCCTGTTACATGAAGGAGATATTTGAACTTTTACAGCTTAAGATCACTAAACCAAAAGTTGAATAAAAGACTAGATCTATCAAGATATATACTGCAAAGTACCTGGCTGGTTGGATAAGAATGTCTGTAAGTGCGAACTGCATGCTTGAGTTGACTTTTATTATTTTCTCTCTTATGTAAAGTAAGGAACATGACACTTTTTTAAACCTCTTTCCGCAAGTTTGCAGGGGAACAGATTTTCTTCATCATCGATAGGTAATGACAGCAGAAATTCTTTTTCAAAAAGAAAGGGAGGATCTGGTTGTGATTTTGTGAAAATAACCTGTCAGTCATTTCCTGGCTTCTTTTACTGTGCTCATCATGTCACGTTTTGAAGAGCTCATCAACTTGTTAAAAACCTCCCCAAGAACAGAAAGAGATCTCTGCATTTTTCTCCTTCTACGTGTTTTGAGAGAAATTTACTCTTGTGTTTTTAATTCTGAGCTCTAGTGTACGGGGGATTAATGGTTCACTATGGTTCTACATTTTGTTCTCAAAGGTGTGAATGTTGATGTCTGAGTCTTCCCACAGTTTTTGGTAGGCATGTGCTGCAGCTGAAGCCTGGCTATTGTGGAGCATTGCCAGACAGGCACAAGGCCTGAACCTGTGGATTTTGACAGCTCCATTGTTCCAGGAAAGAAGCTGTCACAAGAAGCTGCTGTCCTCTAGCTCAGCCCGCAGGTGACTTTGATAGGTCTTACAGAGGGTTTTGACACAGAGGACAAAACCTAGGGGCTGTTGAAGGATGTGCTTATAAAGCATTGAAGAACAGACAGTAAAATGTGTCAATAGCACTACTGAGGACATTCAGCCAAATGTTTGCACAATGATTAAGAAAATCAAACACTAACTCACTGATTTTGTCTTAACAAAGTAGAATATGTTGTTTGTCACCTTTAGTACTGGTGTATGAGTGCACTGCAGGATCCCAATGCATTGTGGCTTCTGACCATAAAAAGAATACCATGTTACCCTTGTGAAAGCTCTTGTGCTGGTTTCTCAGGTTTCTCAGTAGCAGCCTTAGCTTATGAACCTACTCTAGTTCCAAGCACACAGCTATTGGAGCTCCAACTTATCCCTCTGCATATTTTCTCATAACAGGGCTGAGATAACAAATACTGCCTCACTGGCACTTGACACTTCCTCATGCCATCCTTTGCCACCTTTCACTTTCCATCCTCAATTCCTTTGAGACCAGTTCTGTGATTTTAACCTCCCACTTGCTTTGCTATCAGCTGTAGCTTTCAGCTTTTGCTCTTTTTCTCCATTGCTACAATCAGCCAAGCATCATGTAGATAGCTAGCCATAAACAAACTCTTGGGAATAAACCAGGGTTTGTGATCTTGTTTGCAGCAGGAGGAACATATTGCAATGCCTCTGTTTCAGATAAGCTTTTTCAGCTTCCAGTGATTATTACATGGCCTTAAGTCTTGTAGGAGTTATTTAATAATATATTTTCTTTGCTAACACATGCCACAATGCTCTACTTATTATTTAAAACTTTTGTGTTAAAGAAGCATTGTTTATGAATCAGTTTGATAATACTTGTGTAAATACAGAGTTGTGACTTTGCATGCAAACTATTTAGTCTTTTTCACAGGAGATCCTAGTGTTAAAGGCTCCCACCCAACTCACAAATCAGTTTGTTTCAGTAGTTCCTCACCAGGGAAGATGCTCCAAGAAATATCACCTGGTTGGATAAGGTCATCTCAAGTATTTGTACTTTTTGAACACATGAAGCAGTACATTCTTTACAAGCAGAGATACCATTGTTCATTTTTGCCCTCTACTTCTTCCACCCAAAGCTTGTGACATTAGTCCCAAGTCTGTTAGTCCCAAATTGTCCACTGATTCATTGTGTGTATATTCTTCATAAGGTTTTACACTTCCTAGAAGTGATATTTACAGATCTACCTTTAACTGGCCAGATACTCCACATTAGACATGTAGTGGTGCCTTCTGGCTCCTTAGAATTCTCCTTTGACAGAATGGATGGAGCCCTTTCTGCTCACCAGAGATGGTCAGGTTTCCTTATCTGCTATGAAAAACCATGTACAGTAGTTTGATCATCTTGATGGTCTTGATGAGAATCCTGTACACTTCAGTGTCTCAAGATGTATCTCTTAGGCATGTTTTATGGTGCCTATTTAACGCAAGGCTTTCAATAACTTTCAGAACTCCACCGTGTGCCTTTTTGTTTGGGAGGTAATATCAGTGTGCAGAGAGTCGGCTCCCTAAGGTGGACGAGCTGAGAGCTGAAGGGGACCCCAGTGCAGGCCATGTCCTCACCAGAGGGTGCTGTGCCACGGTGTCGGATCACGGTGGGCAGGTCTGGAGGCTGTAACGCCACGCATCAAGAGACCCTCACATGGTGAGTGACAAACCAGGACCAGGGACCATCCAGGTGCTTCTGTCAGAAGCAAGAGGAGATGGAACTAGCCTGCTGCATGGCTCCAGAGTCCATCCAGACACAGAGACAGGACTGGTGACAAGCTGCCATGTACATCCAGGAGACTGGCTGTCTATGGCATAGGTCTAGTTCATCCAGGAGATAGGGCTGGAAACCAGCATTTCTGTGGCACCACTGGGGCAGGGACTGACTACCCCAAGCTTAAATGAAATGGGTTCTGGGCTGTGTGCAGGGTAGGGGTAGTCCAAGGGGAGGCTGGTTGAGAACAGTAAGGCCTGTGGGTGCCCTTAGTACCATGACAGGTAAGGGGACTGCTGACTCTACCTGTTGCCAACAACATTATTTGTGATTTTACTTTACTTACTTGCTGTGTTTTCTAGGAAATTAGGCTCCCAACATACCACTCCATGTCGCATGCATGTGTTTGTTCATATTCACACCTCTCGATAACTTTCAAACCAGCTGGCAATTGGCCAGTTAGAGTTGGTAGGAATCACAAGGTGTTAATGATATTTCTACAAGCTTCATGAAATCACACAAGCCTGTTGTATAACACCAGCTGAAAGAAATACTGTTGGGGGAACGTAACTCTAGTAGACACTTGAGAATCCACTGGAGACAGAGTTTTCCAAAGAAGAAACTTTACTCCTCTCTGGACACCAGCTTTGAAATAGAATTCTGTGGGAAACCATGTGCCCTTTGAGCTGGCACCCAGAGTGACGCATTTGGTGGGCACTTCAGTTTTCTCCCCTTGCCCCTGGTTTGGCAGCAGCTCACTGGGAGCAGCCGGCTGGTCAGGTCAGCCCACATTGTTCCTGCTTTTCCTTTGAACATAAAGGTACATTCATTCATGTTTGCAGCTCGCACTTTTTGTACATTTACTAGTTAAGAAAGGAATAAGTGGCAGCAATGGCAACAGGTTTTACTGAGCTATCAGGAAGAGGAAGCAATCTACATGGGCAACGCAAGACACCAAAGGAGTAGCTTCAGACCTTCACATTCAAGGAAAGCAGCCCTTACGCAGTGCAGTTCCTCTTCTGAAGTGGGCACAAAATTCTCTGTCCCTTCACTACAGCAGAGTAAACAGCATTATTCATAGTTTTAAAAAAAATCCATAAGACACCAGGACTGTACATGCAGAAAGCCACACAAGATTTAGCAGTGCCCCAGTGTAGAGTAGGAGTGAAAAAGAAAGGCTGCCCTCTTTTTTTGTGCATACCCATGAGGCTGGGTTTGTATCATAGAGAAGAACAATCCATTCGGTGTCCAGTTGGAATCTCAAATAACCACCTCATTTTTCTTTTCCAATAATGGGGCCAGTTTTGTTGCAAAAAAGTAGACATGGAGGTCCAGAGAGAGCAGAATTGTTAAACCCATGTGTAAGTGCAATTGCAGTTGGCAAAAAAATTAGAATGAGACTTCTTGACATAGGAGAATACTTGAGTATAGAAGTTGTAGCCTGAAGATGTTTCAAGGAAAACTCCTATACCTCATTGCCACTGGTACCTTTATATTTTGTTGAACATGTCTCACAGTGGACAAACATGATGCTTGAAGGGTGCAGGAAAATATTTTGCAAGTGTGTCCAAAACGTCTGTGGCTGATGTGGTACACTTTGGTTTGTCCTCAAAATGAGATTTTATGCACTCTGCCATCAGCTTGCAATTGAGATGATTTGTGCCTGTGAGGACATCTTCTCTATAGTTTTTAATACTTAATAATAGGCTAAAAAATCATAACTAGCCCTGGTACAGTGCCCTTCTCTGTTCCTTGTCACTCAACCGCTGAGTTTTGGGAAGCCTGCCAAGTCCCTGACGGCAGCTTCTTCTTGTGGGAGCAGAACTGCACAATTTGATCCAGGGGAAGAGACAGGGTTTTCATATTGTACTCTGATGTCAGCAATAGAAACCTTCAAAGCAGAGGACTACTCCCCAGCTGTGGGCTGAGTTGCTGAGGAGGTACCACTCCTGTTGCTTTGTCAAGTCAATCAGGGTAGGAGAGAGCTCTTTTTCTAGGCTGGGTGCACTGAAGAGGCGCCAGGGCCTCCCACCCACAGTCCTCATTAAAGAAAAATAACAACAGCACAAAGCCCAAGGATTGTTTACTTATTTGTAGTATCTCAGCAACGGCTACTCTCTATCATCTGTTTTTGCTTTGGTGATTTCTTTTTTTATTAAGAAGAAATGCCACATGTTGCCACACAAGTAGCTAACCTCCTGCAGCCGGTCAGAGGCTGCCCGCTATGGCCAGGCAGGACAGAGCGTGGGCTCTGCATCCCAGCTGTTCAACCTGGCTTAGAAGGAAGTGCTGCAGACCAGGACTTTGCAACTGTTCTCTTTTCTGCAATAAATCGAGCATTCACCAAAAAAATTCAGGCTTGTGACATGAGGTCAAGCGGGACAACCAATTTTGGCTGAAGCAAAAACTAACAAACAAAGTTCTGGAAATGCCCAACTGGTTCATTTTGACATTTTTAGAAGGAAACATTGAATTTTGGAAGGCTTGGTCCTTGGGGCAACTTAGTGACTTTCATAATGCAGAGAAGAGAGAGACAGTTGCACATTCCTTGCAACCCAGTCTTATGTTTTTGTGTCTACAGCACTTGTCTGAGTGGGTAATTAATTACTTTCAATAATTTGGGATGGAGCTTCAGTTAGAAATACTGAGTGAGCTGCACTCCAGATCACCTTTTCCGAGTATTGAGACCAGCTCCTAAGAGGTGAAGTGCCCAAATTCAATCATGTTGCTCTCTGCAGTAGAGTCACAAGGAGGAGTGTTGAATTTTTGTCTCCTTGCTAAGTACTGCAATAAGTGAACTTTCCTGATAAGGATAAAGGCTCAGGGAACAACATATTCTCAAGATTTTTAAAGTAGTTTGGTAAATCCAGCCTCAAATTTCTTTAAAAATCTTTAAAAATCAAATAATCATTATGAAAAAAATTCAATTAAAATAGCTCTGAGTCAATTAATTTCTTAGAAATCTGTACTACAAATTAGCAGAAGCAAGGGCTAGCACTGTATGAAGAGTGAACTAGCAGGTTGTTTGAGAAGAAAGCCATGTTAATGCATCTCTGTCTGCAACAGATGGCATCTCACTGGTGTAGAGCTCTGTGTGAGTGCTCTGCAACTCTTTTGCAGTCAAACAGTTGTAAAACCTTAATGCGTTCTGGAAGATGTTTCTGGCCTATAGGAAAAGCTGTACTTCTGTCTGTGTTGATGAGTCTGCCAAATTCTGGGGCTCTCCTGGCTCTGCCTCATAGTGAGCAGTTGTCCAGAGAGGATGGCAGAACACAGTGATAAAGCTGAGCTTGGCAGCAGTTGCTGTTAAAAGTGTAAGTCGTACGTGGACATCCATCTATCTGGTTATTTTTTTAACTTCCATACAGCCCTCAGTGACATTGGTGTCCCTGTGGCAGGCACTGCCTAAACAGAGAGAAAGAGGCACTCCTGGCCTGAGCACCCACAGCTATGACACACAATAACGCAGATACTGGGTGGAGCTTCATTCCACTTAGATTAGATTTTTAGATTTCTTGTCTTACCCAGTGTTCCACTCAGCCTCTAGCTGAGGCAGGGACTGAGTTTTAAGCACCTGGACATCAGTGGTCTGACCTGCAGCCATGTGTCAGGAAAACTCAGGGGAACATCAGAAGAGCAAGAATGACTGAACGACAGGTCACTCCACAGGCAATTTCTGTCCCAGTCACGAGGGCAAAGGGGATTATCCCTCTCCCTCCCACACTCCACCACACAGCTTGCTTACATGCTCCTTTGTACTTGCTCCCTTTGGTTAAGGGACTGCCCCGATCAGGCTGGCGAGACAAACTCTGCATGTACTGGTGTAATTGAAAATGGTGAGGAGCACAGCATGAATTGTTCCTGGGTACTGGAAACAATATTTATAAAATCAGTTCATAGTAGTTGTAACTCAACTTGCTGGAATACAAACAGCTTTGAAGACCAATGGCTACTCAAAACTCACTCTGAGCAAAGATGTGCTTTTGCTCTGCCACCTTCAAGACAACCTGTACTTCTGATCCTGAAGCAAATGGAAGTTTTAAGAGAAAAGGAAGATGTCAGTACTTTCCATAAGGAGATATATGAGTGCCTCTCCCAAAGGTGAGAACATGAAAATATATGTGATGATTTTGCAATGGTTGAGAACACTGAGGGCTCAATTTTCAATTATCAGCCCACTTTAAGGAGCGTCATGACTGAAAATTATTTAGTAACACAGGTAATTCCCTGACTACTGATTTCCACATGCAATATAGATATTCAAGCTAAGTATGAAATCTCAAGTGGCCTCCAGGGCTGAAAATCCTCGGGCTATCCCCACCATCCCTGTGCACTAGCAGTCTGGAAATGATGCTGAACACTCCCCACTTTTCTCTAGTTTCCAAAACAAACTTGTAAAAAAAGCGCAAAACCAAAACAAAAACTTTTGGTGCCCTTGCAGCCCCAAGTGCTGAACTTGTCTTTTTGAAATGCTATGTCAACAGCTCTTCACTCGCAGGGCCATTATTTTCATTGGCCACGGCTCTCAGGTTGGTGTTGACAGGTTAATTTACAGTAACAGTGAGAGTCACCTTTACTCACTATCCCCAAAAGTGCAACCTGCTCCGTACTTGAATGCCACACTCTTGAGAACAGGAATGCTGGAGAGAGAGAGAAAGAGAGAGAGAGAAAGAGCCTTGAAGCCTCGCGCAGGCACTCAGGGAGTTGTACAAAAGAATGCTCTTTTGGTGAAATAATTTTTGCCAGCATAAGCAACTTGAGCAGGAATGGTTGCAATTATTTCTTACCGTGCTTGTTAGAGAGGACATATGGGAAGATTAGCCTCAAGAATGTCACTCTTGGACATGGTCTTCTCATGGGGATTATGCCACAGGTTTTTTTCTATTCCTTTTCCTCTTTTCTTTTTCCCTCTTTTCAATACATCAAAGTCCATTGTGAGAAATTTCCCTTGGTAATGTGTACAGATAAGCTGATCTCAGAAGACATGTTTTATGGGGTGCACTTAAAGGACTTGTTTCCCTTTTGCTCTGCTCTCTTCTCTCCCTTCCTCTCCTCATGTCTTCTCTTTTTTTTTTCCTTTCATTTTCTTGTCTTCCTAGGAAAGTCTTGAAAGAGCAATCCTAGCAATGGGGAAGGAAGTTATAGGCTGAAAGACCTTTTCTCTAGTTTATAAGGCCATACTGCTGCAAGTGAAAATCTCAGGCTAGGCTGACATGACAAGATGGTGAAGACGCCAGGACAAAGCCAGTGGAGAGCACATACATTCAAGAAATAGGAGGAACTCAGAGCAGCTAAGTGAGGCGGGTAAGTGCTGACAAGAGGAAAATTATTCCAGGTTGCAGACCTACAGATTTTTCATCGCAGGAGAACTAAAAAAAAATAACAGTGTGTTTCTAGGTTGTGTTTTTATAGTACTGTTTCTTTTTGTTAGTTTGATGTTTGTTTCTTTTTTTTTTTAATAGGACTGTGATATAAAACCAGTGAATTAATTGTATTTTAACTGTAGAGATACAAGATACCAAAACTCTTGCAGTATTCTTGCAGTCTACCCCTATAAACTGACCACGATCTGGCACTGCTTACCCAACACAAGGCACCACCAAGGCTGGATCAGATACAGTCTTTCTCTTCTTTTCAGCACTGACAGACATTGTGCCACTGAACCTATAGCCCTCAGGCTCATATTCTCTTTTGGCTACATGGCCATTATAGAATCCAGAAGACACGCCTCTGATATTGTGACCATAATGGAATTTAGAGTGGTTACACTCTCCTGAAGTGGTCCTGTGAGTTTGCTAGATACTCCTTTTCCAGGCTAGCTTTCAGTCTGGCGTTTACTCTCCCTTGAAATAGTGAGTAAAAATGTAAATGAGTGTCCTTATTGTCCTTAGTCTGCAAATAACAGAATTGCAGAATGGGTCAGGTTGGAAGGGACCACAGTGGGTCACAGTCCAACCTCCCTGCTCAAGCAGGGTCATCCTAGAGCACATAGCACAGGATTGTGTCCAGAGGGTTCTTGAATATCTCCAGTGAGGGGGACTCCACAACCTCTCAGGGCAACCTATTCCAGGGCTGAGTAGAGTGGAAGGATCACATCCCTCAACCTGCTGGGAATGTTCTTCCTAACACACCCCAGCATACCATTGGCCTTCTTGGTCACAAGGGCACACTGCTGGCTCATGGACAGCTTGTTGACCACCAGGACCCCAGGTTCTGCTCTGCAGAGCTGTTTTCCAGCAGGTCAGCTCCCAGCCTGTACTGGTGCCCAGGATTATTTGTCCTAAGGTGCAGAGCCCTACATTTACCTTTGTCGAATTCCCGGCAGTTCCTTTCTGTCCAGCTCTTCAACCTGTTGAGGTCCTTCTGAAGGGCTGCACAGCCCTCTGAGGCCACTCCTCCCACCTTTGTGTCATCAGCAAACTTGCTTAGGAGTCATCTGCCCCTTTGTCCAAGTCACTGGTTAATAAAGTAAACAATATTGAACCTTGAGAACGCCACTAGTGACAGACCTTGGTAAAACCTCCTCCTTGAAAATCAGGCTGCTTTAATATATTTTAACTTAGGCACTCGCAAACTGAGGGCCACTTTAAGCCATGCCACATGCAGAAGTGATATGTGGGAAACCAGATTAGGAGGAAAAGACAAAACTCTGGTGTGGTGCAGTAGTGTCATGAAGGCAAGAAGGCCGGGATTTATGGCATGTGATGCATAACAGCTGCTGCAGAGCCTGTCTGGGCTTGTAAAGGTGGAGGGCTCCTTTGCTGACCTATATAACTTCTCTAGCTCTGGTCGGAGGGGCCTCTCTGTTTCTGTGTCCAGTGGATGGAGATGTTCCCACAGCCTCTTTGCACTGCTGTAACTCGATCACTGTATGGTAACAGCAGACAAAGGCAGAGACAAAGATACTGGATTAGAAAACCTCTTCTCCTTTGAGCCACAGCCTCTCTTCTACATGAGCTCTCTTGCTCACAGCAAGAAAGCCAAGGAGACACAGTTCCACACCAGCACACCAGCACAAGAGGATGCTCCCCTGCTGTTGAGACTATCTATACTGAAGGCAAAGGCAATAACAGAGCTGTCTTATGCAAGGCGATAGCCATTACAGTTTCAGGATGAATGTTTCCAGAGGTTAGTCCACATCTGTGTTCCATGACCTGCTATGGCAAAAGGGTGTCATAAAAATAGACAAGATTTGTCTGCTCGGAGACTGATGACGAGTCACTGTCCCCACTGTCATTGCTGCTTCCATGTGAGAGTCTGGAGGAGAGCATAGGAGTGGCACATTACATGGTCCAAACAGAGCAGCCCATTGTGCTGAGGCTTGGGTGGTCCTGGGCTGCCATAGAACCTGTCACCTCCCACATGAAAGGCCATTGGGGGTGAGGGGCTATTGGGGGAGACCCATTAGACAGCAGCCCAATAACCCCTTGAGCAGCAGAAGGCATCTCTGGCCTTGCAGAGAGGGCTGCAGCCCGCCTGAGTCCTGCCAGGGCTGCCAGCCATGTTTGCAAGGGGTGTAGCTGTTGCCTTGAAATGGGAATGTGCTGCTAGTGGGAAACCCTGCTTGAGCAAAGTGTGTTGGACCTAAATGTTTTTGTCACTGATCTCATGACCAGCCTTAGGTTGGGGTGCAGAGGCATTTACCATCCTGTCATTCTGGCACATATTCAAATGCTCTGTTCAAATTCAGACCAGAAGTCTCTGACAGAGCTGAAAATTATTATAATTTTCAGCTCGATTTCCCCATGTTCAAGGCTACACCCCTGTTATCTCTGATGCAGAGGAGAGGAGCAGCAGGCTGGTTAGTGCTAGACTAGATAGCTAAATTATTTCCACGAACTGAAAAATAAGCTTCATATTCAAGTCCCTAGTTTAGCAATCTGTAACATCTGTGACAAATTTTAAAAATTAACATCTGTGCCCTGGTGGCATTCAAGCAGCAGGAACGTTACACATCTGCCTTGCACTTTGGACTCATCATCTTTTGGGACCCACAAAAACATCCCTGCCTCACACCATGCTGGCATCAGTAGGTGTTGCCCAGTGAAGAAAGTAAAAATGATCAACATCCCCTGCTTGGATTAGGGCTGGGGCTCTTCCAAAGCAGTATTTTCATCTACAGGTAAGGTGAGACCCATAGTTTTGTTACAAGGTCATGCTGGAAAGTACTCTGGCAGTCTTTCAGTACCCCCTCAGGAATCTCTCATTCCCTTAGTCAACAAGCCCAAAGAGCCTAAAGAAAATTTTCCATCATCTAGAAACCTGGTGTTACTCCCCTTCTCACTAATGCTGGGGCACGTGTTGGGAACCCTCTGGTTCCAGTTTCCATAATCCTTTCAGCATCCTTGTTTTTATTGCTGGTGGAAAAGAGCTTGCTCTGGCCTCTTGCACCACGCTTCCACCTCCATGACACCCATGTTGTGACTCAGGAGGCAAGAGAAGAGATCACATTTCTGCTTTCTACTTAAGTTTTGAATCTGCATTCCTTTGCTGAAAATATCTATTCAGATATGATAATATTGCCTTTAGATATTTATTCTCTTTATTAGACCTCTTACTTGCTCCAGAATAACATGGGGATTTTGGTGGGAACCTCAGATAAAGCATAACATCTTTCATTTAGGTAAGCACTCCAGCTGATGCAGCTCCACCTGTTAGTTAGGTCTAACTAAATGACACAAGAAAAGTAAAAGAACAGAAAAGTTTCAGTGAGTGGGAACAGTTGGGACAGACAGCAAGGATCTGATCTCTAGACCAAGCTGGTGGTGCCACCTTTTCCCCTTCTGATTGATTCCATGTTGCTCCCTGGCCTTGCTTGCTGCTGTTCCTGCTGTGCTGGAGGTACAATCCCTGGCTTCAGGGGGCCAGGGACTGAGCTTGCCTGCTTTCTGAGCTTCTCTGCTCCTGGCAGCATCAGAAGAAGACAGAGTAGCCATTACTGTGAATTATGACTACACATAATTGACTGAGAGATTCAAATGTCAGTGGCAATTGATGCCCTTCTCTCAGATGTCGTTATACTCTTTAAAAAAAATCCTACCATCTTCTTTATTATACTAGGACTGCAAAAACCCCAAACTCCTGTATTTTTGCAAAAGGGTTTGTCACAGTCATATATCTCATATGTCTTTGCTCTTAACACAATTATTTTAAGGTACAGTTTGTTTATAAGGAACACAAAGGAAAACCAGAAATGTATGACTTATGCTCTTCAAAAGCAGTTATTTATAAATGTACTAATTGTTTTGTTTCCTTAAAAGCTGTGGGTCATGGCAACACAGCTGCTTTTGCTCTGGCTAATAAGCTTTAGTTTGGGACTAATGTTAAGAGAGTAAGTTTTCAAGTCCATTATGAACAGCCCACCAGTAGTGACACAAACCCTTTATCTGCCTGCTGTGGTCTGCTGAGAGACTGCAAAGGTAGAGATTTATTTGTGCTTTAAAACACACCTTCTCTTTTTCTTTCAAGTATTTCATGACACATTTCCCCTTGATTGTATCAGTCACACACTGGAGATTCTCCTGTAACCTTTTAAAAAGGCTCTGCCCTGTCCTGCAGGAGTCAGCAACTCACATGGACTTGCTGCCTGTTAAAGGCATTCATAAGGCTTGAAAATTTTAGTATCTCAGTGTCATTTAATGAAGAATATTTAATTATTTAATGCAAATAATCTCTTTAACTGATATTTTCTTGTTAGACGCTTGAGTATGAATTCCTTAGTCAGAGTAATCTCCACAGAGCAAGTGTGCAGGCTACATCTGGCTCCTGACTTCATTATGAAGCAGAGACAAGGGTTGACTTTGCAAAACCGTTTGGTGGATACTAAATGAAACTCACAGTTCACTGACAGAACAAATGACATTTTAGGCCACGTAAGACAGACAAAACTCAAGGATTCAGAGCAATCATGGTTACTGTAACTGTAGGACAGTGCAGTGGCTTACAGTAAAAGTGCTAGAGGCAGGGGTACTGCTTTTTTTCCTACGGGATTCTGCACACAGAGCCTCATGGGGTCAGACACATAGCCAGGAAAGTCTTCCCATGGTTGGGGAGCTCACAGGTGTAGTGGGAATTGGATACTGTAATTAAAATGCTGAAGCCAGAAGTGTAGCGCTAAAGTGTTGCAGCTCATCTGATAAAAAGAATCAGTTAGTGAATGAGGTTAGCAGTGACCAGTACACAGAAATACTTTTGTTCCAGATGTGATGTTGACAAGAGAACAGATGTCACCTTGAGATTGATTTTAGAATTATTCCAATATCTCTTCCTTTTAGGAACATGGCAGTTCTCATATTGGACCAATATGTGGCTCATCCTGTATGCTTCGGTATGCTACCTTAGAAAACAGATTCAGCACCAGATGCTTGGTGGCAAAACCTTGTCTTACACAGGCAGACAGATTTGTGTTCCTTATCATCAGATTTATTCCTTATGACCAATATTTAAAGACATCTAAATTCTAAAGGAAAGGGTTTAGTGTCTCTTTTGGATTTTTTTTCAGCATGATGTCTTATATTTTTATTCTCCACATAGTTGTCCAGTCTCTTTTTCGTAGCACTAACAATTTGAGTTTTGTGTCTCAGAGGCACATAGAATAAATACTTTTACAGAGACCCTCCAAAATTTACCTGAATCTTCTTTCTGGTGGTTAAAATAAGTGGTGCATTTCTTGGATGCCATGTAAGCGTTACAACTTGCTGAGCCTCTCCTGTGTCACTACTTTGCAATTTTCTCAAGGAAACATCAAGTCCACTCATTTAAGATATAATTTTAGAGAGCACTGTTAATCTCACCACATTGAAAAATAACTCTTTATGGATCCTACATTTTTTGTCACTGCTGTTTATGATTTGTACCTGAAATTTGTGTAGTACCAAGAGAATAACCATATGTAGAATTGTTTTATTTGTTTCTTTTTATCTTTCAGTTAAAATTACTTTTTTTAGTATTATTGACCTGTCAGTTCAGACTGAGAGAAATCCATGTGGTGGTCTGACATGCAAAGTTCATTGCCCAATGTCTTGGCACCCAGTTACTGCAATTGATTTAAATGTTGGACATTTCCTTTTCCAACCCCCTCCTACTTGCATTTCTGAAAGGGCCAGTGTTTTTTAAACAATGGTGATAGGAAGTGTATCACGGTACTCACAAAAGAGAGTCCCACAGTTAGAATTTGGCTACACAAAATGCTGCAAATAATGGAGCATGTTCCAGCTTTAATCTCACCATTCCGGAGCCATTAGGAGGGAAGATGGACCTGACAGGACATATTCATGAGAAGGATAAAGACAGCCCAAATGAAAATGCTAAAGTGTAATGTATTTTGCCTTCCAGAAGAATATGATGCATGCATGCCAAACAGTAATAAAGAAGATTGGGGTAGATCTTAGGAATGATGATGTGCAGTTAGCTACGTACTGAATTATGTTAAAACGGAAAATGAGGAATCTCCATCATTTGAGATCTTAAAGACAAGATTCCATAAACATGCCTGGAATAGTTTAGGCATAACTTGTCCTTTCTTGGAGTCAAGTCAGAAAACCTTTTCAAGTCCTATGGTCTGTCTATTGTTTAAAGGTCTGCCCATGATTCCCTTGCAATGTCACAGTTGCAAATGGATATGTTATCCTGTTTGCTACTTGCTTGGAAACTGCTTAGTTTGAAACAAATCCTCTCTGTTACTGGTGTGACAAGAAATTCTTACAATGGCTGTGCTGTTTCCTAACATGGATCCTGGATTGTTCCATATACAAAATATATCACTATAAAATTATTTTTCTGTGTAACAGGTCATGATAACATCTATTTTCTGATTCTTTTGTTTCTCTGTTAATCTTTGATACTGAACCAGCCCCATCCCTTTGAGAGCTGACTTGCTGCTCTTTATTCTCCATAAAACTTGGCTTACTTTGTACACCAGTATATTTGGCCTTTGAAAGTTGACTTGCAGTTAGCAGACAGAAGCAGGGTCAGAATTAGTTCAAAATAAATTAATAGTCAGAAGTTCTAACTTGCTAAGCTGCATTCAATCCACCCTTCAAAGGATATTTGCCAATTGCTGTAATTACTCTTTTCAAGGGCTTCCAAAAAATCCTTGGACATGCTAATTAATGCTGTTTTAGATATATGTTAAGGTATTTGACCTGAGAGTTTAATTCTACAGTTTAATTCCATAATGATTGTAAATGGTAGGACTGCTGCATATTTAAAAGAACATTAGTGTGAATTTAGCTAGCTGTTGGCAGTTTAAATGTGACTAACAGATATTAAATAAGCATGAAATTCTAGTGGTGAATGACACTTTTATAGGGGCAAGGGCTGGGAGCTGAAGGCAGGAGAAAATATTGCAACCATCCATGGCGACCTTCCCTTTCCCCTGGATTTTACAGAGTCTTTGCACAACTTTCCCAGCACTGGGACAAGTCTGGGTTGGTGGAAGGGCCTTGTCCTTGCAGGCTTGGAGAGCACATGATGAACTTGGTGGGATTGGAACTTGATATGCTGAAGTCATTGACAGTCCCTTGCTGGTGTCACTGACACCAGGATTTCCTCAAATAATTGAATTTTTGAAACACTCAAAGATAATCACATCTTCCAGTGTCAAGGAAGAAGTGTGTGAATTCTATTCCTTCTTCTGTCAGATTTTTTTTCTTTAAAAGTAAATGTCAAAAGAAATCAATTGCTAGAGAAAAGAAAAGAAAACAAGTTGATCCTTTTATTGTTACTATTCAAAAGCATCTCTTTGTTTTAGAAACAAAACTGGTAGCAAGTGACTTTTTTCCACCCCTCAGTGGCTACATAAATTTCTGCTACTAAGGGACAAACATCATTGATTTGACCGACTTATTCAAAACAGGTCACTAAGATACAGCTTGTTGTGTCAATTCTCATCATGTACTGATGTGGCAGGTTTTATGAATAAAATATGGGCAGTTGCTGTCTGGGAGGATGCCACATCTTAGCTACCCCAAGCCCTCTGTCCTTGAAGAGCAAAGCTTTGAAAAATTAGGACCATGTTTCAATCCAAGCTGTACAATATGCTTTTCAATGAAGTGTAATATATTGTTTTTAGCTGAATAACTTTCTTCTCCTCTTCTCCCCTCCCCCTGTCCCTCCCCTACTTAGAGGGAAAAAAAAAAAGCCATGCCATCTTAAACTAAAGCACACTTCAGTCAGTCTCCCTGTGTGTGCTCCGTGCCAGCAGCCACAGCAATTCTTTCATCTTGGCTTCAAAGTGGTGCTGAGAGGGGGAGGGGGGCATCTAATGAAAGAAGGGAAAACAAACAAACAAACAAACAAGCACAAAACGGGGGAGGAAATGAAAAATAGCAGTCTACCTTTCAAATCTGAGTGTTGCCTGCAGGCACACTCTGCAGTGGATGTTGCACTCAGCTTCAGCCCCTTGTATATTTTTTTTTGTTATTGCCACTTCCCATGCTGGGAAGATTCTTGTCATCCCTCACATATTTTATCCGCAGAAAAGGCTGCCCTGCCCTGTGCTTGGTGATTGAGGCTGTGCCCCTGGTGTGCCACACTATCAGTGGTTCCCAAGGCTGCCTAGCCTGGGAAAAGCTGCATGGAAACGGTCCAAAATCAGCATTACATGCATTATTGTTCTTACTCTCTCTGATTAGAGTGCACACAATGAAAACAACAGCAACAGCCTCATTTTCTAGCTCTCCTCCCAACACAGGGCTGTTCTTAGGCTGGTTTTTTTTTCTCAGTCTTCATAGAAATTAACTGCTTCTGTGCTGGTAGGTCCCAGGCATCCCAGCAACTTCTCTGGGGGGAAGTCTGAGGAGCTTAGTCCGACTGGGAGTAACATTTTCAAAAGTGCCTAGTTGACTTGTGAATTGAAATCCTATTTTTTAAAAACGGGTCTAGAGGTAGGCTGCCTTCTGTACCACTGGAAACACACTACTCAGATGCCGTGGTAATGTGCACGGCACAGTAATCCCCATAAAACAAAACAGAGTAGGCTGAAAGATATTTAGGCTTTAGTCCCTTGAATACTTATGTTTTGTGTTAAATGCTGGAGGCAACACACGCAATATCCTAGCAGCGTGTCACAGCACCTGGGTCTCCCCCAGCCCAGCCACCATCACTTTTTGTCTCACTCCCTGGTCAATGAGGTCTTGCTCTCCTGACTGAGCAGTGCAAGAACGGACGAGCACTCCTCTAGGGACTAAGCAGTCATTTGACAGGCAACAGTTTAAATTTCATGAGGCATGTTCCATGTCCTGGGGTAGCCAGTATGGCATGGGATAAAGCTCAGTCTGTTCTATGAAGAAATGTTATCCAGTGCTTATCCCAAGAACCTGGAAATGTCTCTTTGGAGTCACTGAGTGAGGCATGGCATTTCAGATTGAATCAGATTTCACATTCCCTGAAACATGTTAGGTGGCATATCAAAAAAAGGAGGAAAAGCATTTTCTTCCCACTTAACAGATTAGACATGTTCCAGAGTGTCAAGTACCTGCACGTTGAATGTGCTCAAGTATTTGATAGGAGGTGAACTCGTAAAGCTGCTCCAGAAGAGAGCAGTAGACAGCCCTGGGTGCTAAAGAGGAGAGAAGGCAAATGACAGGAAGGATTGTGTTTTTACACATAAAAGTACCATAGAGCACATTTTTTTCAGTTGTAATAGGTGCTACTCTTTCTCATATTTTAAAAACAAATGCATGTCTGTCTTCTATTGGGAACACATGTAGGAACAGATAGGTATTGTAAATGATGTTTTGGTTTAGGATCCTTTTCTGACTGTTTTCATATATCCCAGCAGTACTGCAGAAAGGGATCCCTGATGCTATATTCCCTTCTTCACAGAAACAGACATAGATGCTCTGTGCTACTCTGCACCCAAGGACCCCCAAGAGCCCCAAGCATCTCTTGCTATGAGGAACCCCAAATCTGCACAGGTACCTGGGGGGTTAATGGCAGATGTTCTTAAATTGCCATCCAGCAGATGAAAGACAGATGTTTACTTTTAAGACATTTTCAGACCAGAGTAAAAAGCACTTTGAAATTTGAAGAAAAAGGAATAGCTTTCTAGTCAATGCCATGTATATTCTTCTGTTCTTAGAAGGAATTAGACTGACCCATGGAAAACAAAAACCTAAAATTGCATAGTTCTGTTCTGCCATTTGTTTCAGTGTCACAGTGGTTAAATCTACAACTTTTTTCTAAATTTTGTTGGTTCATCTTGAAATTTCATAATCTATTCAGATTTCTTTTCTGCCTTGTGCATCACTTGTGGTAAAAAATGTGGGAAGAAAGTTAGTTCACTATTTTTCTAAGATTGTAATGAAGGAAAAGATTTTGTTTATTCTTCAAGAGTTCTACTGACAACATATTCCTCTGAAAAATAATGTCTCTTTTTATGCTAACAAAGTTCTTATGGTCCAGAGGCAAAGCTGGGCAAAAATCTGCTCTTGTCTTAGCTGACTACTATATCTTTGGGCAGGATTGACCCTTTGGTTATCTTACATGTCATAATTGTTTTAACTTTCAGGGGCTGCATAAAGAAAATGGTGAATAGAGGACTGTAAGAAATCATTTTAATTAGCTTTTCTGAAGTTTTCCATGTTTGAAAAACAACTTCTGTTACTTAGTATGTGAACTTAAATACAGCTGGGATGGGACTTCTATAGTAAAAACATTTCCTCTATTAAAAACCTGGAAACTGGCTGTCATTACGCTTGCTTCTCTTTCTTCCCAAATCAAATAGTTGTGCCAACTTCTTGTTTTGTTTAACAGTCCCAGTCAGAGAGATATCATGGCTAATCACAGTATCATTTTCTAATGTTCACTGGAAGGAAATCTCAAATTGTTCTTGAGAACCTAAATATTAGGCTTATTATAAATCTCATTAAGCAGGGGCACCAGTTCTTGAAGGCAGGATGAATACAACTTCTAGAAAGTTGTGAAAGAGAAAACTAAGCGTTGTTGAACCATGCTGTTCACAGAGTGTTGCTGGAGACTGGTCTTCCCAAATGTACGTCTTTGATCTGATTAAGTTATTTGCTTATCAATTTCTTTTTCATTAGTCTATAAATGACCAAAATTTGAAGGAAACTGGCAAAACTGTCCCCTGGACTCTTTGCTAATGTGCCCAGCTTGAACTGAAGGGCTTACCTTCTTCTGTGTGACAGGCAGCAAAGAAGGAGTCACGTGGAGTCCTGCACGGGGCCCGTGACCGTGTGTTTCTGTCTGAGTTGCCACCTGCCAAACAGGAGCATCCTTTGCAGCAGTGATATCTTTGGATCGAGAAGTGCGCAAAGCCCAGCCACAGGTGCAGTGATCTAAATGCCGTCTTGGACAAGCTCTTAGCCTGACCACAAGCTGGAGGGAGGCAGGCCTTAAGGCCACTTTGAAAAATGTTGTTTAGGTTATAACTCAAATAGGTGCTTTAAAAAAAAATGCCACCTGAAATATACCTAGATCAAAACTATTTCTATATCTACATGAGATTCACATAGGACACCATATCTGCCCGTGGTTTTGTCGTGTCATGTTACCATGTCGGAAGAATGTCAGGCTGAACACATGAACATGCGTTATGGCCCTAAAGAAGTTCCCTTGGCACTGATCTGGAGTTTTGCTGAGGTATGTGGGAGCTGGGTGTGACACAGATGTCACCTGGGTTGGGCTGTTATGAAACTCTGGTGGGAGTGCTGGCGGCAGCTGGGAAGGCTGAAAGGGCTGTTATCACCTCCAGGGCAAGCAGGACTGCTGTGGCCACCAGTTCCCTGTTTTGGGGTGACAGCAAGTGTGCCTGCATGTCAGCCAGGGCCCCCAACCTCCCCCTTGCTGCAGGGCCATGCCTTCATCATGGTGCCCTTTCTCCTGGCCCCAGAGGGAGTGCATCCACCTGACCACTGTCTGGGCTCATCTGTCATAATTCCTTGTTTCCACAACAGCCAAGGCGTGCCTCCCAGTCACTCTGCTTGAGTACCACAAGATGGGAGAAATCCTGGCAGCAAACAGGCTAGAAGACAGTTTTCTTTCTTTCTTAATATTTTATTTATGGGGAAGAGGCCACACAAATAATTGAAGATGCCTGTTTGCACCCACTGCAATCTGTGAGTGGTTTGAAATGTAAACATGTCAACTCACAACAGGAGCTTGAGAAACACATGTGCCAAAGAGCCTCAGGCCATTTGTCTGCCTGTCGCACTTACCTTCCCAGCAGCGCCCTCCTCCTCTCATGCATGGGAAGCCCAGGTGCGGGGTGTTACTATCCTGTGTGGCGCTGGAGCAAGTTTCCATGGAAAAATTGATGCGGAGGAGAATGGAAACACGCAGATGGCATGAGGTGAACTTATGGTGTGTTTTACGCAGTAAAAAGCAAATGGTATTTTGGACTGGTTTTATTTTTTTTTCTTTCTTGTGTAACACAAATTGAGATCAGCTGAGGCTCCAATAGGGTTGCCTTTAAAGAAACTGAAATGCTGTGCAGAAATACACAACAGAAATGGCAGACAAAAGGGCAGTGGGGAGAAGCAAAGAGGTGGAGAGGCCTGGAGCATTGGAGGGGGATACTGACAATTCAGCTGGCATTGAACTAGTAAGGGGTAACAGAAGACAGAAGTATTGCTTAATAATGTGCTCTAAGAAAACAGAAATAACACAAAAATCCAGGGTTCTCTAAGGCAAGGTCTCCAAAGTCTTCTAAATCTGATTTTGCTACATACAGACCAGACGCAAAATGGATCAGGTCCTCAGTGCAGTTCTTGATCTGGTGTGATTTATGAACACAAGTGTAAACTCAGTAGCAAGGGTGTTGTGTAATGAATCAATTCTTATAAATATTAAAGAAAGATTGACATTCAAAATTTCTGCCATCCTAAAAACCTAGAGCACATGGAAGATAGCATTTCATCCCCTCCAAACCTGGTATTGGGGGTAGATAGGGTTGTTATTTAGATGTATTGGATTAAAACTGAAGAATTTGGAAAAAGTCAGGAGAATATTTTCCATACATGTGATAGTGAATTAAAAAATGAACTGAGCATATCATACCCTAGAAGACTTATGCAGGAGACTGTTCTGAATGTACATAAAAATGTTAGAAAAGTCTCTGTGACAGAAATATACAGATGCTCATGACTTATTTTTTTCTCTTTGCGAAAAGTGGAATATGAGTGGATAGGATTTTGTAGAAATTGCTGATAAAGTTTACTGAATGGAGTCAAGCTGAGATATGTATTCTACCAGAAGCTTCAAAAATGTATATTCATTTTTAAAAAATGAGGTGTGAGAAACAGCACTATGTCAAGAACAAAGTCGATGCAGAAAAGGGCTCTGGTGTAGGCTTCTCACCAACTTTGCACTGACGTCACATTGTTGGCTACAGTGGACCCAGCCCTGATTAATTGCCCTTGTCAGTCAGATCCTGGGAAAGAGTCTTGAAGGCAGACTGATACTCCAAGGGCATGTCAGATGTGAGGTTATTTGATTAGTGTCTTAGCTGAGAACAGACTTAAAATGCTTTGAGTTGCCGGGCTGTGTAGTGTAAATGAGCATTAAGAATTGCCATGTGTACAGGTTCTGCCTCCTGTTTCTCCATGCAGCTGAAGGCCTCCCTCCAAAATGTGTGCATAGCTCCTGTCCAAATTAGTGGGAATTCTGTGAATGTGTTGGAGGGTGATGAGATCATGGCGCACTTTTCGTCACTTGTGAGAATTGTTTCAACGCATTGTTTCTTAGCTAAGGATTGGTTTCTGCAACTTAAAGCTTTTATATTAAAGACAATAATGCCTAAGATTTTTTTCTAGCACTTTCCTAAATTAGGACATGCATCACTTGTATCTAAATTTAGATACAATTTTGGGTATGACTGCTCTAATATTTTCTCTTATTTTATATTCATATCTCTTCTGTCTGCTGGCTTCATTTCAGACTAAGAAAGTCAATATTTTCTCTGTGAGTTTTTTCATTTTGTTGGTCTATGATATCATAGCAAGTGTCAGCTGATCTTATGTAATATAGGGTTGAAGACAGACTGTTATCCTTCCTTTTACAAATAAACAGATCTAAATAACACAGGTTCATAGTCAAATAGAGTATTTTTAGGGCTATTAAAGCAGTAAAATAAGTTTCTCTGCTGATGAGAAAGTCTGTCTCTTATCCCAGAAGTCTTTTCTTTCTCCTCCACTTGCATTTGATCTCTGTAACACTGTGACACTGTACCATTTTCCTGGTAACAAAGTCATCATTCAATCATTACTTATCAAGTCTGAGCACATTTTATGGTCCATAGCTGGATTGCCAGCATGATCCAAAATTAGCCTCTTTCTGCTTATTTTTGTTTGTAGGGCCAGGGCAGTACAAAACTCCACATGTGGCAGGAGGCAGCATGCAATAGCCTCTGTATTTCCTTACTCTGAAGGGGTTAAGTCCTCCACTCTTTTGAATGCAGAGAAGTCTATGGTCAGCAGATGAAATTCTGGTTCAACATCGAGAACCTCACCATTCCTTCAGTCTGTGATTTGGGTAGGAGCTGGATATCTCTATCTGAGTTTACAACTGCAAAGTGGCCTTAAAATATCTGTGATACATAGGCACAACAGCTTCTTGCCTGCGCAGGCAGTGGGAACCAGTGAGTAGGACCTGTAGGAGGATCAGCATTTGCACTGCGTCGCTCTTTTCCTTGGTAGGGTGTAGTTGTGGGGAGTGAGAGCCAGCAGGGTTCCCTGGTTGGATGCAAGCCGTGTGGAGATGCCAGTCAGCCCCAGCGCAAGCAGGTTTTTCTCTCCCAACACGCTGCATTCATTTCTGCTGTTGGCAAAAGAGCAACTCCAGTGTATTTTAAAATCTTTTCCTCTGCATAATCAAAAGGGAAGGAACACGACACGAAAGCTGCCGAACAAAGAGCAGACAAGCGCTCCCACCCCTTGGACCTCCCTTTCAGACACCCGTGTGCCGGCTGGCTCTCAGGGCCTGTCTAGGTCGTATTATGACTCCTTTATTAGTGTTTAAGGTCACCAGGAGACATGCAAGTGCATCCTATATCAGGAAGTGTAGTATGTCTCAAGAGTGAAATATTTGGCTGTTAGCAAGAGCTGTGGCTGCGACTCGGAAATCCCGGGACGCGCCTGAAGGGCAGGCAGGCTCCAGGCGCCGCGCTGCCTCCCAGCAGATAGAGCCACCGGGAAGCGGAGCGGCTTTCCTGCCATTCTCCGCACGGGGCTGCCTTCCCCCCAGACTTCCCTACCGAGCGCCGACAGCTCCTTTGCCACTCTGGCCAGCTGGCTGTGGGCTGCAATTCCAAAGAAAAGGCCTCCACTGAGGCAGGTACCCAGCACAAACATGTGCCGCCGTCTGCCCCGGCTTTGTCGCTCCTGCAGGAAGACTGATTAGGAGCACGTAGAGCAGGCAGGGAGGAGGTGGGTGCCAGCCCGCAGTCCTGCGGGAGCGAGCGGCTGGTTTCTTGGTGTATTTGTGAGCGCCGGGCCGCGGGCAGACGTGGCGGCCGTGCAGACGCGCGGCCCGGCGGCACCAGCGCAGCCCCCTGCCCGGGGGCACCTGCCCTTTCCTATCGGGAGCGGGGGAAAGGCAGGAGCCGTGCTGCTGGGACCTGCCTCACCGCCTCTTTGAAGTCGAAGGTGGAAGCACTTCTGGGGCTGCAAGTCCTGCAGCCAAGATTAGATGGCAAGTGTGAAGATCCTTGAAATGTGCTGGGTGACAGAGAATGTCACAGCTTCCTCAGCCGTGCCCACACCCGAGCTGTCAGTCTTTTGCTCTGACTTTAACGTCACTCAGGCATAAGCTCCCCTCAGAGTATACGCATCTTTTTATGCACCGTGCCTGGCAATAGCTAAATGAAGAAGTCTTTGGCAAAATGTGATGCAAAAAAGGAGGCAGAAACAGGAATATTTTTCCTTATCTACACCACTAACTTCAAAATGTTTATGTTGTATCAGTACATGCAAAGATAAAATCCCCTTCTCTTTGTTGTCCTAATGTAAAAGAGAGAGAGGCAGACAGGGTTGTCTAAGTGTCAATAAAAAAATTTCAAACACTAAAATGCTTGTTATCTCCTTTAGCTCTTGTCTTGTTACAGGGTGGAGGATCCTCTCAAAAATACATCCAACTGCAAGTAAATAAATAAATAAATAAATACTTTTAAAAGTGAATGTTTCCCCTTACAGCAGGAAGGGACCATCCAGAAATCACCGTCTTGATCTAACAAATTACAATTACAACAACATCTCTAACCCCCGCTAGAATGTTAAGTGCAATTAGATGGAGAAGACAAACTCCCGGTGACACTGATGCCTACTGTAGCTACACAGTTATTCCACCCGAAATCACCATTTTCAGGTATTTCCAACTTTTTGTTTATCCAGCTTGGCCTCGGCCAAAGAGTATGTGTGTGTGTGTGTGTGTGTGTTTATTCGTATGTGTTTTTATACGTGTATATGAGTGCATACACAGAAAACATATGTTACTGTTCTATTTTTTTAGATTCAATGAAATGGACAGTCTGCCATAAGTAAGACTGCAGCACAGAAAGTGTTGAGGCTGATTTGAAATTGCAAGGTTTCTGTTCTGAGTCATTTTTCATTTCCCAAAAATGTATTTGACTTTTTAAAGGGATATTGTTATTGAAATTTCATTAAAAATCGCACTTGAAACACAGTTTCAAAAGAAACAAACCAATAACCATTTTAAAAAGAAAGCTTAGCAAGGGAAAAAATTGGCAAATTATTTAAGTGTTAATAATACTTAGATTAAATGTCTGAGTTTAAAGGAAAAACTGCAATAACATCACCAATGTGTGGCCAATAGTCATCTTCTAAAAATGCCAGGTTTTTATGAAGCATTTTTGTGTGTTTTGGTCAGCTACAGATTAATTTCCTTTTTACTATTTCTTCTTAGCACAATGAAAGGAGGAGAAAAGTCACATTTTATAAATGCTCAAGCCTCTGAATTAAGGGTGCAGTTTTAACTCCTGACTTTTAGTAAATCTTTATACAACCAGAGACATTTTATTAATATAGTTCATGTAGGTAAACAGTGTTATGTGCGCATGCAAGAAAAAGCTTTTACTGGAGGGTCAGCTTTCCCTGAAGTGTTTTATCCTATTCAGAAAAGAAAAAATAAAATCCAATACTAGGCCGTGTTGATGACACATGGTGACATGCAGTAGCAATTAAATACTGCCCTTCGCACTCCTCTGTCCTATGGGAGACCCACCTGCCATCACAGGGCACCTCTGAGCATCGTCTTTGCTCTGGGTACCTGACACAGGCATGCACAACATGCCCCCTGAGCACCTTGGGCGTTCAGCTCACAGACGGAGATTTTCTTGTGTGCCGATTTTGGCAGTCAGATCAGATGAGCCAGTCTGACTTTATGCCAGCTGGTTTTGACAGGTTTGTTTATTACATTGTATTTAATTATTTATGGCTGTACTGCAATGAAACCTGTCTATGCCTCACATCGCTGTCTTTAGAAGATCATCTATGGTTAACATTACTGATAGCACCCAGAGGGTCAGCTGGTGACTTCTTGGAAAAGCTAATCTCAACAGGTCTCACATTTGTTTTTCCCTGCTTTTTTCTCATCTCTCTTTGCAAGGATATCTTTCCTGCTGTGGTGGAGGTAGTAGCAATACATGAGGAGGTGGTAGTGATGGGCTGAGGGTTGTCTCCTTTCCTCTTTCACTGAGGAATGCTGTTCTCCACGCAAGCCTTCACAGGCCTGGAGTAGCTGCAAAGGGTTGTGTGCAATCTGTTTTTCTCACGCAGATCTGAGATCTACAGCGTGACAAACCTGGCTGTGTCATACATGGCAGGCTCAGAGCATTAATAAGCACTTTTCTTTGCTGTTGCTGTAAGACCAATCTCCGCTCTGTTAATCTTTTGAAAGATATTTACTGCTCAAATGAAAAAAAAAAAGACCAACTTTTGGACAGATGAAATTAATTAAAGGCTTCATTTTGCTAACTAAAATTTCATATTTCCCTCCACATAGGCTATTAAAAGTTGCATGATGACTAACCTAAATATTATCACACGACACGCTGTCATCTTTCATAAATAATACAAGGATTGCTGTAATCCTGCATAAACCCAGCTTTGGATGTTGAGAAATATTATGCAAGTGGCCAACATGAAAAGAATCATGTTTCTTATTCCACCACTCTGGCCAAATATCATGTTGTCTTTACTGGAAAATTGTGTTCATCAAACAAGTTTAAAGCTGAGAGTGGGAGAGGGTGGGACTTAGCATTCTTGAGAAATGACATTATAAACAATACGGTACTGCTTTGTGCTGTTGGTAAATTGGGGATATTATAGAGCAAGCAGGGAGAGCACGCCATAGTGTGCTTGTGCTGCAGCTTCGCTTTTTTCTTGAACTCACAGACTGCATAAGGGGATCTGCGATCACTGGGGGCTACTGCTCCCTTCTGCTGCAGTCTCTTTAAGCTTAAAGCTCTGGATCAGGAGTTACGAAACTTTCTTCTTCAATGTTTTAGCCCGTAATCAAAAACCAGAAAGGTGGAAAGGTGGGTGGAATAGGAAAGACAATCCAGCAGGGCTTTGCTTTTATTTCTATATAAAAAAAAGAAGTTGTAGAGGAAGGACAGGACTAGAGGTTGATTTTGAGAGGCTGTGTCAAACAAGTTTGGAGGTATAAGCATTTTTTCTGCATGTGAGTGGCTTTCTGGAGGTCCTCAAATTACGAGCATTGAAGAAGCATTTTAAAGGTGCCATTTTTAATCAGGGACTCATGTCTTTCTTTATGTAATAGTTTACACGTAGAAAATGGGTAGACTAATTTTTTTAGAAAGATCAGGACTTTTCCCTTCAACTGATACAACAGGAGTATTGTATTGTGTGCTTAGTGTTCAGTATGTTAAAAAAAACTTCCATCAAGCAGTCTTGGAGGTCTGCAGTACCAGCCAAAGGTGCACTGTGCGTGCTTTGGGAGTTGTGAGGAATACACCAGTCTCACATGGAGGTGCTGCTGATGTGTGCTCTTGCACACAGGAACTGGGTAGGAGCTTTTTAGCTGAAAGATGCTAATGACCGTCTTTATCAAAGTAAACTGGAGGCAAAGGAGAAAGTGCTTTATTAGTTTCTTATGTGTGCTTCTTGTTTTATTAATTTCTTATATGGATTTCCATGTCTTCCTGGAAACTGGCATGTTGTCAGAAGTCCTGCAAATTGTCAGGATGTAACAATAGTAAAAAGGAAGATGTTTCTTAGAAGTTAAAATCCCTCTCTTGTGGGAGCAGTTTCTTAAGCTGTAGAAACTTGCAACTGAAAAAATGTGACTTGGCTGCACCAAGTCCAAAGGTTATGCAAGGCCCTTCTCTCCCTACCATGTTTTTCCTCTTGCCATTTATCTTTCTTCTCCTATCCCCTTTCCTCTTCAACTTCCCTCCCTCCCTCCCTCCCTCTCTCCCTCTCTCCCCCTCTCCACTGTTCCTCCCACTAGTGCACAGCTTTTGGGAAGGAATGAGATAGACTGTTCAGTCCCCTGCCTTTGTAAGCACAGCAGAGGACAGCAAAGAACCTTCTCTCTGCTCATCATGTCTTTAACACACAGAAATAGTGTTAACCATGACTGTAATTAACAGAGAAAAAGAGTTTACCATTTTAGTCCTTCCTTTCTACTTCACAGTAAGTAGGGGAACTGAGTAGGTGAGCTGGAGATAGGGAATTCATAAAGGAAGATCAAAGTGCTCTCCAGCCAGTGCTGGCTAGCAAAGGAGTGAGGGATGCAGTGGTGCTGGCCCCAGCTCCAACTTTTTTCTTGATAGCTCTGTAAATACTGTAGATGTTTGAGTAAACATGAATAGCTTAAAAAGCAGAGTATAGAGCTTTGCGTTTCTCTCTAGGGTAAATTCCTGGTCAGGATCTAGCAACACGGAGCAGAAGAGAGCAGAGAGATGTGTTTGGGAGAGTTCACTAAAAGAGCTTGGGGAAGTGGACTGGGCATTTGCTTACAAACTTTTCTTTATGTTTGTAAGCATGCAAAATAGACATATTAATAAGAAGACATAGGCTGTGGTTTCTATTCCCTGAAAAGCACAAGGCAAACTACTCCTATTCATCTATGTATTTTTTAGACTTATGTAAGCCAGTGAATGCCTCAATCCTGACTAATAAATATCTCCTAATAGATACTGCTCCCAAACACTCTCCTGCTGATTGTCAAAAGCTCAGGCCAGTTTCCTACACTGGTCCAGCCTACCATTCAAAAAGCTCTTGGAGTCCTTTCCTGAGCGTAACACCTGGTATCAAAACTTTCACTGAAAATACTTTTCTGTGGACCTGAGCTGTACTTTCCTCACTGACCTCAGTGTGTCTGTGGTCTCAAAGGACAAAACTGCATCTATGGTACCTTGCAACTGCATGCCAGAAACTCTCATCTCATTCTGGCTAAAACACTGTATGCCAACCCCGGAAGTATAGGATTAGAAAAGTATTTAAGAATAAAAGCCATTTTGTATATACTTAAGGCAAACCTGTGAAAGAAACAAAGTACTATCTGAAAATAAATAATAACTTTTAAACCTGGGAGCATTTTCTTGCTTCATCTAATGTCATATGTTCTTGAACATATTGATTTTTGTTTAGTTCTTGATACTAAACATAAGCATTAGAGTCAAATTTGTAGTGAAAATACAAGCTAAACATCAAAAGTAGAAGGACGTAACCACTTTAGACAGCTACTCGTGAACAGAAACAGTTTAAATGTAAACAGATCAATAGGTAAAATGTTCTGGTTTAGTTTAAAAACCTTTTTTTTTTCCAGTCTACAATAGCCTTGAATAAAACTATTTTGGCTGCAGTGTCCTCCTGAAGGCCCTCCCAGCTACCCCTGTGGTGAATCCAGAAGTGAGGACTTTGGGTCACTTTTGCAATACTCTTGGGTCATTGTGGCATACTGGTAGCAGAACAAGATTTATTCTCTTCACCTTTCACATCCAGGCTGGCACAGAACAGTTTTGAGAAAAAAAATTCTAAAAGGCTTTCTAATATCTTACCAGTGTTTTGTGCAGTAAAATTTATGCAATAAATTCTGTGTTTCCCTGGGAAATAATAAATGTCTTTTGGAATAAAAAATATATATATGAAACCCGGAATTCCTTCCTAATAATAGATATTTCAAAGGAAGAAAAGATGGAATCTGGAATATACTATCTGTTTTTAGGAAAGCTTCACTAAATGCTTGGGGTTAATATTTAATACTACTAATTCTTGCAAGTTGAGCATTCTTTCATGGCAGGTTATGTAGAAAGATAACTACAGAAAGAATGTGATGTCAGACCTGCAACATAGGCAAAATTTTGGCCTCAGTTTCTCAGGGTCCCAAGTTGGTAGCAGGGCAATACAGACAATATTCCCACTAATAACGCAGGCTGCTATCCCACTGGTTGGCAGTCGGGGTACATGTAACAAGTGTACCTTGTAGGCTGTCCATTACCATCACAGACTCTTGGTTTGTCACTTGAGTTGTTTAAATCACGATGGGCCAGCCTTCCAACAGATTTCCTGGAAGCAAGGGGCATTCTGGTGAAAGAGATGAAATCCTGACGCCAATCACAAACAGTAAATACCCATCTTAAAAATAATTGAAACCAGAGATGTATAGAAAGCTAAAATGAGTATCAACTGTCATAAATTATTTTGTTTTCTTACTCTGTGGTAGTTATAAATATGGTTTGAAATGCATTTAATTTATTTCCCCAGTGGATATTTGAAGCTTCCACAGTTGGTAAACTCGTAAACAGCATGGCAGAGCTGCTTAATTAAGACTATAGATGTAGTTTTGACTTTTATATTTGGGATAAATTCTTCTGCTTTTCAAGTTATGGGGACAGAGAAAACAGCCTTTGGTCTGTGTTTGTTTTATTTTGATTTGTGTGGGGAACATTGTTTTCTCTAAAGTGCCTGTATGGAGATTTGCATGAATAGGACTGCAGCAGAGAATTTTAGCACAATTCTGAAAAGAAAAATAGAGCAATACATAAATTGCATTACAAATATGTGCTATTCTGCAGAGAACTTAGGTATAAAGCTGCAAGAGAAACAGCAGTAAGAACCTTTATGCAAAAATACAAACAAATGCTCACTTCTCTTTTACATCTGTTTATGCTAATGTAACTTCAGTGAAATGTTTCTTTAAAATACTGGGGGTATCCTGCAGCAGAAAATCAGTTCCAGAAAGCACCACATTGTATGGTGAGCTCTCTCTAACTTGTTGACCATAGAAAATATCTGTGACCGTTTGTATTTTGCATCTCCATGCAAACTTAAAATTCAAGGCAGAGATAAAGCACTAAGCATTCTGGGATATAAAACCTGTTGCACATTATGCCAAAAGTAATAGGAGTGGAAGTAACTAAATCACTGCATTCTCTGAGGCGGACCCAGATTTAGCGCAAAGAAAAGCTGCACCATGATCATATCAGAATTTGTTCTCCCCCCTGGAGCCAATAACAGGGCTTCAATGAGCTAATGCTATTCAAGTTTCTGTCCCTCAATTTATAGTGGGTGCCTTTGAAGTATTACCTCCAGTGTCACAAAATGAGAGAAATTTTGTCTGCAAGAGAGATAAAAGAGATACATCTTCTGGCAAAGACCTAAAAGTAGGCAGTCAAGGGTCTAGAGAGCCTTAATCTTTTCCCCTTTGAGGCAAACAAATTTAAGAAATATACTATCAGGCTTACAGCAGATCATATGAACTCTCAAGGGCACATTTGGCTAGTAGATCAGGAACATTAATGGCGTAAAATTGATTAACAGAGCTGTGCAATCAGAAACATATAGAAAGCTTATGGTGAAGGTCCTGCCACAAGTAACTTGTTATTAACCCATTTGAAAATGCCATACTAGCATATAAATAATTTGGAAAGCATCTATTTCTGTGAGAGACTGACTTTTACACCCTAAAAACTGATGTCTCTGGTAAACTCCAGCAAAGAAGGCTCAGAGTTATCCTGCTAGAGAGTAACTTTCTTGGTTTTCCCCAGCTGCAAAACAGGAAAGCAGGGTAGCTGGACTGTACTATCAATCAGTTCTACTCCTGTCCAAATTTAGGGACAGGATGCTGAAGGCTCCTCTGCATGTAAATAAGGTTCAGTATTATGGTACTGACCTAGGCTGCTAAAAATGTAAGATACAGAAGGAGAAAGATGCAAAAGAAAGCAAGGTAGTGATGAAATACAGATTATAAACATTTAGTTAATGTTCTGGGCAATATGTCATGGACCATCTCAGAGGAGCTCTTACTGTAGGATGCTAAAATTACTGTATTGTGTGGAATGAGTCATGTAAATGTCCCTGCATTTGAAAAATGTTTTGCAAATTGAACTCTGAACAGATGAGGGCCTATAATATAATTCTCAAGGTCTGTGAACATGGATTCCATCACAAAATGCCACATGCTGCTGTGATAACTGTAATCTCCTGCTTGAACACGCCAGAGGAGTAGGAGTCAGAACATGTCAGAACATGTAGGAGCAGACAAAAAAACTCCTATAGATTAAGCTGGATTCCTAAAGAGGTGAAGAACAAACACAGAGACAGGATGCTTTGCAGAAACTTTGCTTCCCTAAGCCTACAGGATCCAGCTTATGATGTAATTTGATGCAGCCAAGAGTCAATTTGATCTGACTAGAACAATAACATAAGTGTCATTGTGTTGATTAGGTGTTGGCCAAAGCTGTCTACGCTCTAGGCAAGAATCCATTTATTGTTAACATGCAGCTGCCAACCCTCCCTGCTCATCCCCACCTCTTCTTTTCCATGAAGAACAGCAGCTAAGGCACCTGTGTAGTTTCTACTCACAACAGAGAAACCTTCACTTGTTCTTTGTTTCTTTTTTCCTATCTAACTTTTTTCAGTCAAGTTCTAGTGTCTTTGTCTGATCTCCAAAACGCCCCTCACTGTGACCTTCCATCATTGCAACTGGGGGAGCTTTGTATTTTGCTAGGAATGGAATTGCCTCAAGGTAACTGGCATTTTCTTCCAGGAGTGGGATTCAGTCTTTGACTGTTGCTTGGTTATATGAAACCACAGATGATGAGTGAAGTCAGTCAAGTTGCTAACGTTCTGCTGGATTTCATTCATATTTCAAAGAGGTTTAAGAACAATAGGTATTATGTTGTCTGCTGCCAGACATACTGCCCAATTGTCTGTCTACAACTTGTGCTTTTGAAAGAAAACATTTTGCTCAACAGATATGCACTTCCAATCTCCAAAGAGTAACAGCACTGAATATAAAATTAGGGAGTTTCTTCATTTACATAAAGGTAAGAATTGTGTTATCATTTAGTTGACATGCAGATTGAATAATTTGCTGGGGTTTTTTTCCTAAGCTAAAATGAAGCATCATTCCTCCAAGAAATGCCAGTAACCTGGCCATTCTGTGCAACACATACTTCTCATTTGCCTGTGGTCCAGTTTATAAGCATGTGATGACTTTGAAATACTCAATAGATAAAGATTTATAGGATGATATTACATTCCTGGGAAAACTGGGACAAGACAATATAAGTAAACATAGAAATATGGAAAATGCACCTTTTTTGACAGCTGCGCTGAACATTTATGCAGTGAGAAATCAGGTGACTAAAGAGAGCAGAGAAGTAATAAGTTTGCCTACAGGAACCAGAAACAGGTAGTCTCGAGAATCGCTCCAGGAGGAAGATGGCTACACTAAGGCTGTTGTTCTCTTTCCCCAAGTAACAAGCAATAGCACAAAAGAAAACAACCCCAAGTTGTGCCAAGGGAAGTTTAGATTGACTATGAGGAAAGGTTTCTTCATGGAAAGAGTTTTCAAGCATTGGTACAGGTTGCTCAGTGGTGTGTTTGACTTGTCAACCCTAGAGGTATTTAAAAGTCATGTAGATGTGGCACTTAGGTACAGAGTTTATTGATGGATCTGGCAGTGCTGGGTTACTGGTTGTACTCAATGATCTTAGAGGTGCTTTCCAACTTAAATGATTCTATGATCTATGACAATAAACTTTAGTTATAAAAATTCTTACACAATAGGAAATAAATGTACGTGGCAAATTTCTGTCATTAAACTGAAAACAAAGCCTTACATTGAAGTCAGCAAACTGAAAAGTACCCTAGTAGGAAGTGGTGTAAATTGTTACAGCAGTTGCTTTTAGGTTGGAGAATTTGCTACACTGGAGAATTCTTTACAATTTTCTTGTTGACAGGAAACAAGAAAATAATTTATCATTGCATCTTCCATTCTCGGGTTTGTAGCTTTCTGTAGAAGTAGAAAGTAAGGCAAAAGTCCCCTAGAATGACTTATTTGGAGAACATATGGTCCATGGAGTCTCAGAGGAAAGTGTTCACAGACTGTATGCAATCACTTCATCTTTTGAACGGAGCTGCCAAAATAACCTATGTAAAAAAACAGCTTCTTTTTTCCAAAATGGAAAAGGAGCACAGACTAGAAGGACACGAGCAGCAGTGTTGCTGTTGTCATCTACACTTCACCATCTATCTTGCAAATTGTGGGTTACAACAATTGCTATCTGAGCAGTCGTAGAGAAATGGAAGTGTGAAAGAAAATGTAATGATTTACAATTACTCTGAAGAATAGGATTACAGGCCCGAAGTTCATATGTTACCAGATACAAAAAGAATGTGAAATATTGTTTCCTGCAACAGACCATTCTAAGAACAAACATTACAAGGACAATAAATTCAAAGGCTTCCAGAGACAAACTTGTTAAAATGTTTGTTTTAGCAAGGAACCACAGTCAAACCACTAAGAACAGAGAGATCCAAGTCTCCTCACATTGCAGTGAGTGGCTACATATCATGCTCCAGATTTGGGGTCAAGCTCTCACAGTAGTAATTTAGGAGCCCAAGTCCTGTGAGCATTCCCTGTGGCCACTCTTGGGTTAGAAGTGACAGGTGACTTCACTTCTTCCAGGGATGTCAGGACAGAAGAAGTGTTCACTCTTCAGCTGCTCCCAGCCAATCCTGTTAACCTGAAGTGGTTTAGGCTGTGAGGTGGATGGCAGCTGAGCCAGACTGAGTGCAGAGGTGGGGAGATCCCTGGGGACAATAACCTCTAAGGGATTATCATCCCACAAATTCCCAGAGCTTCAGAAGGGACAGTTAGAGAGGGACAAGCAAGCAACAGAAAATCCTAAACATCTCAGAGAAGTTATAGAAAAAGCTTAGACAGAAATGTTAGACAAATTTTAATTCTCTGTGTATGCTATTTTGTTTCCTCTTTTTTCCCTTTGTTTTAAGGAAAGATTAGTGATTACCCAGATGTGACTAAAGAAGGCTGGAAATTTGACATCTGGATATTTATTTTGTAGTAAGCTGTAATAATATTAACGTATAACACACAATTTGGTATCTATTATTTCACTCCCTTTGGGTAGACTGTGAAGTGTTTCAAGAAATGTCACCATGGAAACCAAGGTTTACACCTATACTGGTAAACAAAAAGGACCAGGATCTGCTTTCTGCCCTTGGAAGTAAGTGACTCAACCACTTTCCTGGGGAGCCTGTTCCAGTGCTTGACAACCCTTTCGGTGAAGAAATTTATCCTGACATTCAATCTGAACTTCCCCTGGGGCAACTTGAGGCCATTTCCTCTTGTCCCTGCCTGTGCTGTCCCTAGGCTGCCCCTGGGACCCCCTTCGTGGGCACTGATGTTCAGTGACACCTGCACTGCTCACACTCCTGGTCCAGAGAACACAGGTCCCGCCTGCCTCCCACTCTGACTCCAGTGTCCTGCGGGCTCCAACACCTCTCTGTGCCTGTGGGCAGGCAGCTGGGGGGAACCCCTCATAAGGATCTTCTTCTCCCTAAGGCCCCTTACACCCAGGGGGGGTAAGGCAGCCTGGGGGTTCTGCACATCTCCCAGAGCTCTATAAAAACACCAGATGGCAGCTAAATTGTTAAAGGTAGCTGAGAAAGTGAGTACTACTCCTCTTCCACTTAAACAGGTTGGAAATAGTCTCATTTGTATAAAATGACTTGAAGGGGACTGTATCTGGGAGGCAACTTTGACTAGACACTCACACTGTGTGCATTTATTTTAATCTGAAACAAGTTTTTGTGGTGAAATAGTGCCACCATTCACACCAAGTCAGGCTTTAGGATTGAATTTGATAATATTAAGGAACAGTGATTAGTTAGCCCCATGCTGGCTTTCAAATGATCATCAAATACTAGACAACAGTTTCCTTTTTGTTTGTTCTAAGTGGTATTCTGGCAGACATCTTGGGATTTGAATGAGAATTCTCCATGTTGGTCAAATGAATGTTCACTTAATAGGGGATAGTATTGCATCGAATTTTCATGTACCCATGGGCATATACAGCAAATAAGTCTAGGAAGACTTTTACTTCAATTAGTATTGCTGTGAATAAACATTTCAGTTTTTGTTTCATACAGTTACAGTTCTCACTTTCCGAGGGCTGAGGGAGAGTGTACACAGGTGTGCAAAGGCTGGGAAGAACGATGTTACCAAGCCTGTTTGTAAAGAAAATGCATGTAAAAACACTTGGAGTACTTAAGAGCGATTTATGGAGCCATCTAGATAATGTTACAGGAGTTACTGTTATTCTAAGAGCGTAATACTGTGTTAGTCCTGCTTATCTCATTTCATTTACTTGACAGACAGTTCTCGTACCAGACCAATTCATGCTTGTGTGAAATAAGCAGAGACAATAATGCACAGTTGGTCTTATTTTAATGTTTTTACCACCTGGAGCCAGAAATGAGCTTTCAGTCCAAGGAACAAGGAAACTCCTTTCATAACATCCTAACGAGCTCACGCTGCCCTGTTTGACATCATGCTGCACACAGCATGACTTTCAACAGATGTTGTAGAGCCTACTGATGAGTACCTGCTTTTTTCTTAAAGCGGGGGAGTGATTCCACTGCCCAGAAGGGCAAATAGAGACAAGGAGAGAACTTTTTGTAGGTAAGGATGTACATGATATTCCTCATTCCCTTTATTGAATGTGAGTTTGATCTACTGGAGTACTGTTCTCTAACCATATTGATGGTAGATTTCAAACACTGAGAAAGCTTCACCCATAACTTACAGTGGGAAACTAATACAAGAAGTTGTAATTGTGTATTATTAATGGTGTTTCAGTAGGGGAGGATGAAGAGCAGAGGGACCAACAGGGCAGCAAATTCTCTGGAGGACCAATATGACCTGTAATTCAGAAAAGATAAAGAACACAACTGGATGAATCTGAGTGCTCCCCTCACAACATTGTGTGTATGGTCTTTATCCCTGAGACAGTGGCACTGGCAGCTTTTGGATGTAAAGTGATGTGCTTGCTTTCAAATTTACCTTGTCCCAAAGTAAGTATGAGTTCAGAGATTGTGAAATGGAATAATAATACAAACTATGTATAAAATTGAAAACAGTGATTAAGGATTTAAGATAATATCACAGAGGAATTATTTACCCGCTTTGCCTACAGGTAAAACTGTTACAAACTTTCCTTTTGCATTTTGGGGCTTTCATCCATAAGATATTTGAAATATCCAATTCACATGGGATATCAGGAAAAGAAATATCATGTTACTCATATTAGACTATGCTGCATTAACTCATAGAAAAGAAGATAATATGTTGGTAAGCATGTAGAACTTTAATAATTCTTTTTATATAAGTTGCAGTGAAACTATCAATTCCCCCAAACAACAGAAAATCAAGGATTAAAATGGAACTTGCATCACAATCCTAGCTACAATAATGAATTATTGAGTTATTATCCTGTAAGGTTTAATGCTCCGTCAATCTCTTTCTGCTAATTGCTATCAGAGTGTCTTTCTCACTCTTCATGGATAATGCAAGGATTTTCTTGATAAGAAAAAAACCCCACCACTATGGTCACGTGACACAAAACACTGATTAAGAAGAAATTAACATCAGCAGCATAAATGTGCCAAAAACCATTGACAACCCAGTAGGATTTATGCCAGATCTTGTATTATCTTCCTGTGCTGCCCTAACTTTGTGCTGGCTTAGCTGTTTTAACTCTTCTTAAGGTCAGAATAAAACTGTCAGAAAAAAGCATAAAACTAGTACAGACCCTGTAGTGTGTGCTGTGGTTAATCTGACGGAGATGTGGTTGTGTGAGGGGGCTTGGGTGTCACAGGTGATCTGACAGGGCACATACCTCCGAGAGGTATTGACAGAGAATGCAGAAACTTTGAAGTTGGGATAGAGTAGAAAACTTTCATGGGCCAAACAAAACCCTTGGGCTGGAGCCCCAGTCAAACATGCAAAGTGCCCTGGTCAGACTCCAAATGTTATTGCAACAACCTGTTCTGTGCAGGGATAAGAGAAACAGATAGCTGACACCTGGCACTGGCACTGGAGAGTAAAAGGATGTACCAGAAAGAGATTCCTCTGACTAGCCCATATCATTTCCTGTACACCCTCAGTTAATCCGAAAGAGTCGATTTGATTTGAAATAATTTTATCAGAGAAATTCTTCTTTTAGCAGAGAGGGTGCAATTTCTTGCCCCCTGGAACTCACAGTAATTTTATTTATTACTTTATTTAAGTTCCCTTCAAAAACAGTACTTACAGGGATCAGGCAGTCTCTGTTGGAAGTACACTTGGATGTGTTCTGTAAGAGTAAGAGAAAACACTGTTAGCAACTTAATAACAATATTTTTTTCAAGGAAAGAGAAAAGGTATGAAAATGCTTTTTATCAGGTCTCAGGAGTGTCTTCTACAGCCTTCAGCAGGGAGATAAAAGGGTCTGTGTGATGTTTACACAGCCTCCTGCAGAGTAATTGCCATAGCAGCTCATATAAAAGCAAGAGTAGAAAGGTGTAAAAGTCATTTGCTGGGAAGAAATAGGAAGCAATCAGCAACACTTTAAACAAATTATTGCCATGAAATCACTCTCTCAGCTTGAGATAAGCACTCTGGGTCTGGTAAAGCTATAACAGCCCTGTGGCTTCTTCTCCTCAGACATTTTTCTGCTAAGATTTTTTCATTAAATGAGGGGATGCAGTGGAGTTATGCTTTAAGCCAGTGTAGAATATACTTGTCCCCAGGCTACAGCTGTTAACCCCATCGTTTGTGAATGTGTGTGAGGGTACACGAGTGTGTGCAATGACTTTTCAAACGGGTGGTTGAGCACGACGTCCTTCTTCAGCGAAGCAGAAGTCTGTGTGGGTTAATCTGGGTGGAAGTAGCTGTTTGCAGAGGAGCCTCTGCAGATGTCTGTGGTAGGCAGCAGAGCTTGGAGCTGCCCCAAGAGGGAAGCACTTGGCACAGGTGAGTTGGGAAAGGAATATCCTTTTCTCTGGAAACATAAAGGATGGGAGGATTTTTCAGGCTGCCTATGAACCTGGGCCAGTTCCGCAGCCACCCTGGCTCCCAGGGAGGGAGATGTTCTTTTCTTGTGCTCTGCCTTCAGAGACAGAAAGTGTGGCTCCTGTGAATCTCCTACCCTGCCCTTGGCAAGAGGCCACATCCGCGCTGAACATTTGGCTACTTGTTCCAGCTCCTGGTTACCACATCCAAAGGGTACTTGAGCTGTGAATCCAGTTTGTCGGTATGGGAAACTCAGAAGTGTTTGCTTTCAGATTCTGTCATATTTCTGGGTGTGCAGGATTTTTCGCTATTATTTCTACTTATTCTCTTCTTTTTAAATCTTTTTTTTTTTTTTGCTCTTTTGGGAACAGATGGGTGTGGGTGTAGACAATGAATATGAAACCACTCACTTCTGCCTTTTACTGAAAATTCAAATGTCTGCCCGTTCTCCCTGATGTCACTGGTAGGATTAGGAGTGCAGGTGGGGACTAAACAGATGAGCTCTCGAGAAGGAAATTCTCATTTTGTAAATCTTCTTTCTGAAAGAAACTTGGCAGTCTAGAGCTGCAGGGCTCCAGGGTTGTGATTCAAAGGGAAAAACAGGAATAGCAATGGACTGTGGCATTACACTGTGTGTATATGTACAGAGCCAGGTTAACACGAAGGTAGTCGTGAATGAGGTGGGGTGGCTCTTGAATATGGGGAAGGGGCAGTAACTGAGAGGGGTGGGAGGTTACAGGGCTACCTCTAGTGTGAGAAAATGGTTCTTGGCATTTGCAAACCATGCCCAAGCAATGCGAGCAGGCTCAGAGGCAGCCGTCGGCACTGCTCCCAGAAGCCTGCTGAGAACCAAATGTCAGAGGCAGTCATGGGCTGGTGCTTAAGCCTTTTGCCTGGCCTTGCTGCATTCACTGGAGCAGGCATAGCCAGAGCAAAACTGGCATGAAGAAGCTGGTTTAGAAAAAGAGAGATCTCTGCCAGGAAGGGGGGAAACAATTCCAGTGTTCCCAGTGGGGACACTGATGGACAGAGACATTGCAGGTTGATTCCTTAAATCAACAAGAGAATGGTAATGGAAAGGAAAATGGCTAAGAAATCCACCGCTGCCAATTCTTAGCTATCAATGTTTTAATTTAGGTGCCCAGATGTGGTGGCAGGAATAGCCCCTTCAAAACACTTCTGTTGGAAGAGATTTGTAGGTGTCACAGAGCCAGGGCTTGTAGACTTTGGAATAAAAACCTGTGGTGAACTCCAGTTATTATTTTGTGACTTTCTAACCAGCTCAGCACCTCGTATGTTGCAGAACTTGCAAACGTTCCTGGAGGTAAATTCACTCAGAGGGAAAGTGTGAAAGAAAGGTGCTACTGGTCTTTTACTGGTTACTGCCTTGCCACTAGCCTGGGAACATTCTCAGTCATACTGGAAGGCATTGCCATTAATTGTGTCACTGTAATGCTCTTTCTTAACTACAGGGGCTTAAAAGTTACTGAATGTCTTACCCTTGCTTGCAGCTACGTATGTGACACATAAGGCTCATTTTTAGTTTTGAAACATCACTGAAGTTGGACTCATTTGACATTTTCTTATCAGTCATTGGTTGTGTCCTGCATTTTCTTTCAACCTACTGTATATTCCTTGCTAGAGATTTGACTTTTGTTAATATTAAGTGGAGATGAGTCCCAAGCACAAAAATTGGATCCATCCATCTCTGGATTCAAACTTCTCTGAAATTCAGGAACAGTGCAAGATAGAGTTTGTTCGGGCTCATGTCTGAATGGAAAATATTCAAACCTGTCTCAAGGTTTGTTTACATGTCTTTTTATTACAATATTACATGAAACAACTGCTATTTAATTAGTGAGGCATTGTAGAAATTCCTCTTACGGGTGTAATTTGCTTTGATCTCTTGCCTGAGGAACGAGTTTAGTAATGGAATCACTGCTCCTTCCTAATACAAGCACACATAATCGTAGTTGCTTTGTCCTGGCAGTTGACTAGATTATTTCTTCACTGCCTTTGAAACATTGCTTCTTCCTTGCAAACAATTTTTTCTGTCAGGAGCTAGCCATATATCTCTTGCTTCTTTACTAGCCCATGATAGTTTAGCCTTCATGTTGCAAGCTGACACAACTTTTTTATTAGGGCCTTTTGACTAGGGAAGTGATTAGTGAACATCTTTTGCAAGCTGGATGCATAACCTTATGGGTTGCTTCAGACCTTTATTTTACAGTTTTTTACACATATGTGGAGAACAAGTAGCATCCAACAATTCTTACCTATGCAATCAACAAACTCAGAAGAGTAGCACATATGCAGTTTTTTACTTGTTATGATGGCATTGTCACATTGGGGCTTTCTGGGGCACCTCTCCTGTTGACCTCTGGTATTAGGTGGCCCAAACCCTGTGCATAACGCTCTGTTAATTGTGTTTACGCTGGCAGGAAGCAGTCTGCCTGGACACACTGTCAAGCAGAGTGCAGGAGGTGAGTCTGGCCCCTTTTCTTCAAGAGAAACAGCTGGGCTGGAGCCAGGCAGGGAGGAGAGGTCAGCAGGTCACCTTGGGGTCAGGGATGCAAAAATCTGAATTTGAGTAAAGTCCTAGTTTCCTCAGAAACAGCAAATCTTCCCTCCCACTTCTTCCATCTTTCTTTCATCTCACCCAGCTTCTCCCCAGCCCTGGCATCTGTGGGGCCATCTAGCTCATCTTTCAGCAGCAATCAGAGGAGCTGCTGACGCTCTCACTGTGTATGGCTTTTGCAAGCCTGGCCGTAACTCTCTGCTGGAGGCAAACCCATAGGTAGCTATGACTGTAGACCAGGCTACAGCATAATGTGACCCCAAAAGAGAAAGCTGAACCAGCAGCTGAAAGGGCAGAGCAGGCTCTAATGCTTTAGCAAGGTTTACCTTGTTGCATAAAATGGGAGAGGAAGGCTGCAAGAGACAGACAGAGGCAAGTGAGTCCCTCCTGCCCCTGCCCAGGGTCTCTGCTGAAGAGATGTGTGTGGGAAAACTTCTCTTGCACCCATTTATAGCACAAATTGTGGGGGATATGGAGTGGACCATATGTGTTCAGTTGGGATGATTTCATCAGGGACCTTCTGATTGAGAGGTTTTTTCCCCCTGTAGATTACCATGCACTCTTTTCCATCACTTTTTGACAGCCTGGACTGGGACCCTTAGTAGCTTCCTCTAAACAAAAGCTTAGATAGAGCAAAGTGTGGCAAGCAATCACCATTCGGTCAATGCCAGAGCTTCCTTTTTTCTCCTCTTGCTCCCTCCTGTGCCCACTGCCTCTGAAGTTTAGCATCCCCTCTCACATTTAGGAAGAGCAAACAAACAGATTGAAGAAAGCTGGTGAAACAGAAGAAAGCTCCTTGTATGATGCTGTCTCTCAGCATATTCTGTGCCTCACATTCACACCTGTAAAATGGGATTGAAACTTCCTTGCTAAATGCAGTGACTGTGGAAACAAGATTACGTCAAGCAACCAGAAAGACAACTGGAAACAAGCTGAGGCTGTATGTGATAGATCTTGAGGCTGGAGAGAAGTGAGTCACCTGGTTAAGAAGGAGGTTGTCAGATTTTCCCTTGAAATAGGAAAACTTGCACTTTCCCTTGTACTTGCTCACCAACTTGTTGTATCAACACATACAATAGGCATATTTACAAATGTGTACCTAAAAATGCATAATGATAACATATTAAATCCAGAAATCCTTGCCTCACGGTCTTCACATTTGATTAAAATGTTTTGGAAAAAAATGGAGGATAAGTTAAATATTTCATAGGCCATGACTAATATTAAGAATGTGAAATATATTAATCAATAAGTTTTCTTATGAGCAAATATACAAACGTTTTCTGGAAGCTTAGAGAGCATTTCCATTTTAAGTCTATTAATTCTATTTCATACATTCGGCTTCAAAGTTTTAATTCATTCAAATGTGCAAGGAAAAAGATAACATCCGAAACAACCCAGGTCAGTCAAAAATGCCCTTTTGCATTGTCCTGGTCTTTATTAACGACAAGACTTTTTTTATGTAATCAGCAACTTGCAAAAGTATAAATGCAGATCACAGTAGGTCTGATTTGGGAGGAAATTTACTGCAGCATCACATCTATCCCACTGCACAAAGAAAGCTCCCATGTCTCATCTGATCTCAGGTGTCCCCAGCAATTTCTCTCTTGGCTTTTACTCTTTGCTGAAAAAGCGACTCCCTCTCTTGTGGCTGCATTTCACCCCAGGTTTTCCCTTTTCACTTTCAGATTGTGTAATAAGTCAGAGCAAGGGCATCTAATCATCCCTAGAACGTGACAACATTTGGTTCAGATTCCCTTATCAGCCTCACCTTTCCTTCTGCCCCTGCCCCATCCTTAAAGCAGACCAGGCGGTGGGCCTTAGGGATCAGTGACACGTCGACCGCTTCTTCAAACACTTCATGTGGGAAACCATTCAGAGGCATGATTGCCAAGCTGCAGACCTGGAAAATAACTGTCATCGAGACCTTTACATCTGTCAAAGGAATTTCAACCCAGTGACACAGCTTTGCCTCTATTTTGTTGATTGATTTTTTTAATAAACTTTAGCAAGCCCTTGGATTCTTTATGAGTTAAAACTATTACTGTGGGTCATTACTATGGGAGGAACTTTACTTCACACACAGATGTTAGCCAAGAATTAGTTACACACCTTTAAGATGAAAAAGCTCTTTATTGTATATTTTGTTCTGATTAAGATGAAACCATATTCTTTGTTTCCTTTGTTCCTGTCTATTTGTGGAAAACACTGAACTCTTGCAGCTCTTTAAAGGTGATTGCAAGTGACCCTGAGCTCGTGGGGTTGCGTCAAGGGCAAGACAACCTCCCCTGCCTTCCTGCCCCATGGCCCCAGGCAGCTTCGGTGGAGCAGCACGGGCTGCTCTGTGCTCCTGACTGCCTTCCATGCTCAGCCCTTTGCTACAGGACCAACATCAGCCAGTGGAGCTGGGTCAGGCAGGCAGGTGAGTCTAACCCGTCATACAGGGTGAGGAAGGGCGGCTCTGATCCTGAATACATCACCTTAGGCTGAGAGTAACTCTAAACATGAGGTGGAGACTTACGAGTGTAGTGGGGCTGAAGGTTGACTTGCATTGATGGGTTCTGCTGGATATTAACACCTGGGTATGTCATCATAGATTTGTTGAATCTGGACCTGATTGTGCTGAAATGTGGCTCACTGCAGAAATGTGAAATGCTGGTGCATATACCATATACGTGCATTAAAAAGCATAAAACCTGTTGCAAACCTGACCTCTATTGCATCTTGTTAAATCTTAAAACATGCCATCTGCTTCCTACATGACTGCTTTTACATGTAATGGCATGAGAATATACTGGCATTTAGAGCCCTACAGAACACAGTCTTCCTAATTTGGAAATTCGTGAATAAATTTTTTAGTTCTTCAACAGTGCTCATTTAGGGGTGGGTTTTGTTAATCCTGCCTAAATCTCAGTTTAAGAGCCACTTTAGAGAGCTATGTGCATATATCCTAAAACTTTGAAGGAAAATGTAAATTCTGCATTTTGAACACTTTTAAATGTATCAGCTACCACTGCAGCTACCACTACATATGGAAGGCAGAAAACATTTTGCTCTATTACACAATTTGCATTTAAATTCTGTCGAATCTTCTCATCAAACAATCTTTTTTTTTCTTTGGTTGAATACAAAATCACATCTAAATATTGAAAGTGATGTGCTTTGAAAGCAAATGATATCTTGTCACTTCTTCCCTTGCTGATAATAGCAACCTTTAGAAGACTTGTTAGCTTTTATAAGGCTCTGTCCTTTCCTCTGTAGAATGCAAGACAGAAAGTTTAGTAAGTCTTAATAAAAACATAAAACCTAAATCAAGTTTCAGCTTTGACCTTAATATCCTCCTCACTGTATGAACCTTTGTGTGCCAATTAATGAGTTACACTTTGAATTCACATGGCTCCTTTTTCATGGAGATCACACAGAACTTGAGATAATTACCCAACAGAAAGAACTGCAATGATTTACATATATCTCTTAGCTTAATTTACATATAATTTCCTTGGCACTTTGGGTGTTATTGTATTATTTTTGCCTTCATGTAAACCAGAACAGTAACCAAGCTTAGCCTGGGAGGATCAGCACCACCAGCCTTCCTCTGAGGTACTCTGACAAGAGAGGTTGGTTTGGAATGTGATTACAGATGTTCAAGCAGATAATGCACACAGGAAGGATATTATAAAGGATAGTATTTCCTCCTCTATTTCTATTTTTCCACTTCTTTCCTTCCTGCCTTCCTTCCTGATAAAATATATTCCTTCCTTTCCCTGAAATACTTCAGGAAAGTGTCACTGCAAGATATCCAACAGTACACTGTCTCAGCCTCTCATTACTTTTCATCTGAAAAGATCATATTCATATATATTAACTACTCATAAAGTATTCCTTTATAGCCTGCATGGGGAGATAAGACTTTTCTGGGAACAACATTCTAGGCTGAGGCAGTTATAGGTGAGGAAATGCAGAGGATGGGTCAGATCCAGAGGAAAGTCCCTGCTTTCTGGATTGAGTACAAGGGAAGTGGATTAGGAGAAGATGCACCTTTTCATGGAAGAAAAAGTCAGCTGCTTGTACTTGACTCAGCCTGTCAGTGACCAGCTGTGGCTACAGGGTTATCAGCCTGTGTGTTCCTGCTGAAGATGAGGAGATAGTAGTTTATTTCCAAGACACCTTGAATTGGCTTAAGTCTAGTAACACGGAGCACTGATAAGTTATCAACCCTTTCTGATCAGACACTAGGACAGTTCTCCAACATAGCAGCTAGACCTGTTTAGGTAGTGGACATATGCCTGTAGCTGGAAGCAGCTGCTGGAGCAGGCAGTTACATTTAAGTCAGTGAGCAGTTAAAAAGCTGTCCTCCACAAAAAAAAAAAATTAAAGTTTTCACATCAGAGTAAAGAAAATACATTCCCAAAGGGCATGTGCTTTGTTTGTGTACATGGCAGTGTGGCAGCCTTACTAATTAACACCTAGTCAAAGAGGATGTTTTTTGTTTTGTGCGTAGGGCAGCACGTTACTCATTCCTGGCTGACGTCGCACCCCTGTAATTTCAGCACTCATCTGTAATGCTGGAATGCGTGCCCACAGAAGAAAGCCCATGAAAAACAGATTCGTAAGTATAAAGAAAGCAAATCTCCTCCTCCTTGAAATCTATAACGACACCCCCCTGGTATGGCTGTGAGACACATCAAAAAGATGGGTGTAGTAGAAAATTAAAAGCATGCTTTGGCTTTGTGCTTCGGAAGCACTAGCTCAAGTAGCAGCAGGTATCTCGCTTTTTCTGCTCTCAGTTTCCCCACATCAGATTTACAATCTATTCCCAAATATGCATTCACAGCACGCATACCAAGCAGATACTTTTACTTTCAACACAGATGCATCCCATCTCCTTTAACCACAGACAGAAGTTGTCTCTTGCAGGGACCCTATAATTAGGAATATTTTCATTAGTTTCCTCTTTTTCCTCTACTTTTTTTCTCTTTCAATTGAAACATTGCCAAAATAGTGAATATATCTCATTAGAGGAACGTGTTTGTTGTAGGTATCTCTTATAGAAACTTGGAACATAAATTATGCAAAAGCTCTTTACCACAGACATATGACAGGGTCTTCTCTGTTTGTATAGTTCTGAATTCAGGATTTTTCCAGGCACCTTCAGGAAGGAAAAACTGCCTTATATACATGGAGTTTTAAAATTAAGGTGTCATGTTTAAAAGCATGGAGTCAGTGAAATCTGAGACCATCTATTTCTGTATGTTATTAACACGAGCTGCACATACCTGCTCTCTTTGACACTTTTCAAAGCCCCATTCCACCCATCATTCAGACACTATCTCAGTTTGAAATTCGGTGGTTAAAGCATGCTGCACATTCTGGCCCAAGTGTAGACCTGATCTTCCTCAGCATGGGAGCAACAGTGGGGTGGGGAGCAGACCTCTATTAAGCGTCCCCAAGTACCCACCTATTCCCTTGTGCCTGCCTGAACTGAGGAAACAGGATGGTGAACCAGCACACATGTAACCCCAGCATCTGAGCACCTTGGCCACTCAGAAAAGTTTTGTGACTTGTATTTTCAGATAGAGAATTTGAGGCATGTGGAAATGATGGTTCAGACTGACAAAGGGGAACCAAATTAAAAAATGCCCATAGAGTTTTCTGGATTTGTCCCAGCCTCACACAAAAATATCTTCTTCTTTTGGGGAGTGGACTGAAAATTGCACTACCCATGCTTCTGACTCATTCCTACATTACTGACTTGCTTTTTTTCCTGTCTGTTTAGGAGATAACATTAGAACTGCATGTCCAGCTCATCCCCTGCCAGTCTGGAGTGGCTCATTCCTGAGCATTTGCTCGTCTTTTCCCCAGGCTTGTTTGTAACTTGTCAGTGATGGTGATAAAAGTCAGCTGAACTGAAGGCAATGTGAACAGCCAAGCACTGTCTTCATGCTGTTCCTCTGAAGCACCTCTTAGAAAGTTTGAAAAAAGGATGTGAATAGTTTATTAAGGACAATATGTTAAGGACATAACTACCTTCTTGGTAGCCTCTCTGGAGATCCATAACAAGGTTGCTCATTCCTTCCATGACCACAAATCATTGGATTGTTTCTTGTCCAAGAAGTGGGACATGGGTAAATTAAACACAAGGCATAGCTTAGTCTTCTGACAGCAAGGCTTCAGCTGCAGTTTGCGAAGGCCCAGCTCCACCAGTGCAGGAGGAAGGAGCTGCTCAGTGCCCCAGGAGGTTGGGCAGCCCCTCTGGCCTTAGGGTGCTCAGACTCCTATAAGATGGGCTCCTTTAAATCTGCAGCCCTACTTACAATTGATTCTTGAGAAACAACAGGCTCTTCAGAAAAAAACCCAACAAAACCTAAACCTTAAAAAAAGAAAAAAAAAAGAAGATTTCAATTCAAAGCACATAGTTGTGAAAAAGCCATGCTCTGAACCGGGGTGAGAGAAAGCAGCTCAAGGCATATATTCTACCCCAGCCTGTACTTAATTATGTGTTTTGAATTGAAAACAAACATATTTAAAATGGCTACTGAGATGCACTTCTCGAATGAATCCAAGATGGTGGCAGCTGTTACGGCTTCTGTGATAAATGATTTCAAAGGCGCAGAGGCCCATCACCCTTTTAAAGTGACAGCACTTGTGTCTCTACAGCCGCTTTCCAGCTCTCCAGCGGTTTCTTTGCTTGACGGTTTTCAGGGCGCTTTTCCACTCTGTTTCACAATATTGCCACATCATTCAAGTGGGATGAAACCGAGCTGTTTCTGTGACATTCGTGCAGAAGGACAGCCACTGTGATCCTAAAGAATGTGGCACCCACAAGCAGACACATGGCTTTGATATTTTTTATTTTATTCAGAGCTCTCTAATTTAGAAAGCCATGTGTCACCAGGCGAAACCAAATGCTTGCTCACAGCCTCCTGCCCCTGCCCGCTCCTCTCTCCCCCACGATAGTTAACGACTCAAGAAGTTGCTAGAGAAGTTCCTCAGGAAAGTCTCCCCCTGACATTTTTAAGAAATGTTTTTTGCTGGCTGCCAGTTAGCCAAGAGGCTGGAAGACACAACTGCCCCAGCACAAGCCTTAAGAAATACTGAGCTCTGTAAAAAGCCTGGAGTTAGCCAAGAGAAAACTCTGAGCTTTCCCTTAGAATAATGGCATAATTGGTAGTGGGGAAGTGGGAAAAATCAGTATGTTCAAGTACAAAAAAAGAGTTCTGAAAAATAAACGTAACTTAAACATCAAGCTGGGACTGCCACACATAGAAGATATGGAAGTATACGAGTATACCAGTATGGGAGAGGAAGAGGGGAAATAGTTTTGGACCAGAATATAATGCATTGGACAAACCAAAAAAAATTGTGTTATCTAGCTCATATTTCCTCTTAGGATGGAAGATAACTCTCCTCTCAAGCAACTTATAATTTTACTGTATGTCCCTTCCCTCCTTTTCTGCAACTTGCCACTGGTTTTGGAGAAGGTTTTTCTTCCTGGTCTCCCTAGCCCAAGCAATCTTGCTGGCTGCAGCATGGTTTGGAAAGGTGAACAACATTGGGAGATGACTCTGAAGAGCCTTCCAACCTCTGGGCCATAAACCATCATCAGATCCAGGCGTCTTCCTGGATCTTCCCTGGGAAGGTACAGGACCAGATCCAGGTCTTCCTGTACCTTCAGCATCTCACCTGGCTAGTGAAGGTGCTCTCGGACCCCATGGGGATGGAGATATCCTGCCTCAGTGTTCCCCACCAGCTCTTGGAACTTGGGTGGGAAACAGCCGGCTGTCAGTGCCAGAAAAATACTTCTGCTGTCCTGCAGTCAAGGTAAGAAGGCAAATTAACATAAAATTGTATTCCATTGCCTGTCTAAAATTATTTTAGGAAGATCAAATTTGGGAGGGAGAGCAGGAAGATAAAATGACTAACATTCGATGAAAAAACTGATTATTTAGTTACGAAATACACTTTTGCTGATCCTTTTACACTGATGACACTTAGAGCCTCTGTGGCTGGGAAGAGTCACGAAACATGCTGAACCTCACCCAGTTAGTTCTGCTTGACCTCCCACTTGACTCTGTTACACCTCGCCTGTGATGGAGACCATGACCTGCTCTCAGGTTTCCCACTTGCGAGCGCTGAAGTGTTAGTCCCATAATCCACTTTGTAAGTGGATTGTAAGATGGGTGCATGAGGCACAGGCAAATTCCTGCTGCAACAGATAAGTGTCTGGCAGTCATAGGCATGTGGATCAAATGGCGCAGGCTGGGGTCAAGACTCCAGATAACAGAAGGTGTGTTCCAGGAGCACCCTGCTCTCTCTTCATGAGGAGAGTAGCCCACTCGTAGCCCACTTTCCTTGCTATTTCAACTTGTAGCTGCACAGAAATGTCTTCAAATATCAGCTCAGTCTTGGAGTTTCTCAACCTCAGTTCCCATGACAGTAATACTATGATTCTTGGCAAAACCAGTTGCTTTCTATATCAAACTCTTCATTATCTGGATGCAGAACCTACCTGGAATCTACGGACTGAGAAGCAATGGTTCTTAGGAAATCTAGGAGAGATTGCTTCCAGCATAGCCATCAACCAGGATGAAATTTAACTTTGTCAGCATTGTATGTTATTCAGAAACACTTAATTGCTGCTAAAAAAAAAAAAAAAAGAAGAGAGACGTGGAGCTCTTGTACACCATGCTATACTCTGCCATTCTGCCAGGAACAGCTTTTTGGAGGATGAAACACACAGTTACATATATGTAACAACTCTTGGCTCATGTTGGGATCCTGAATGGTGTTTGAGAAAATGTTTTCATTTGTTATGTAAACACACCCAAAAATCACTTCCCTGCAACCGAACTTTATTGTGTTCTTGCACTTTGTGCCTTCTGCAGTGTGTGCCTGTGTGTGTCTGTGTCTGTGTTCTTGTGCCTGCACTTGCCACTTGTGCATACACATACAGCCATGCACACCATGGACACCTGTATTCCAAAATATCTTGGTGTTGCTGCTCGACTGTGCTGTATTGTAAATATACAGATTCTTTCCTATTGGTTTCTTGACCTGGGCTAGCTGTGGAGACAGCAGTCACAAGGCAGCAATTTCATTAATATCTGTGTTGCTGCTTTCTTTCTGTGAGTTTTATCTCCCTGAATTGTATGTCACAGTTAGTAGCTGTTTGGAGCTGTTTGTCCAAGAAAGAGACAATAAAACTACAAACTGTGTGCTTCAGAATGTAATCTGAAGGTTTACAATCCCTCTATTGCTTTAATAAAGTGTGCTGAGTACCCTGACCAGAAAGTCATCTATGGTCAGCTAATAGAAAACAAAAAATGTGGAACTGCGTTGGAAATCCTGTCCAATTCCAGCTATTAGAGCCAGGGTTAGAGTTGCAAAGCTGTTGCCTTCCTCCAGTTAGGAGAGGCAGTCTGTCCTTGTGTGGGACATTTCCTATGACCAAAATGAGATGGGCATGTTGTGGCTGCTGCCACATTACATCTGACAGTTATCTTGCTTAGATTATCTTACTCAGACTAGTCAGAGAAAAGAAACCAGGGGGCTCATTCCACAGTGGGAAGGGATTTAAGGCATTTGAAAATGGACATACCATTCTGGAACCCTGTTTTGTTTGTGCCCAGGGGATATTTTGCACTATCCTGCTGATGCTGTGACTCTGTGCAGAGGAGCAAACTGTGCAAGGAAGGACAGAGACCTGCTTCTTTCCTTGTGGAGACTTTGGGTGAAAAAACTGAAAGTCAAAATAATGCTGAAAGCAGAGATCAGAAATCATACCTTGTTAAGTCTAATTTATTTTCAAACTGTCAGAAAAACACCACCTTTATAAATCAGGAACTCACCTCTAAGATAAGGCTGAGATCCTGTGGACAGTGATACTGTCTTTCATGATATCCTTTTGAATAAAATGTCCAGCACAGAGCTGTACAAACACATCATGTGATGGGTGAGTAACTGGCTCATGGGTACAAAAGGTTATAGTGAATGATATCAGACTGGCAACCAGTCACTAGTGGGGTTCCACAGGGCTCCATCTTAGGGACAGTTCTCTTCAATGTCTTCATAAATGACTTGGATGCAGGACTGCAAGGGATGCTATGTAAATTTGCTGATCATAATAAATTGGGAAGAGCTGTTGACTCCCTCAAAGGCAAAGAGGGTCTGCAGAGAGAAAAATTACAGGGCTGGGTAATTCAATCACCAACTGTATGAAGTTTAACAAAGAAAAGTGTTGATTCTGCACCTGGGATGGAGTAATCCTGGTTGTCTGTATAGATTGGGTAATGAGAGGTTGGAGAGAAATACTGCAGAGAGGGACCTGGGGGTCCTGGTCGATGGCAAGTTGAACATGAGTCAGCAGTGCCCTGGCAGCCAGGAGGGCCACCCGTGTCCTGGGGTGCATCGGGCACAGCATCGCCAGCCGGGCAAGGGAGGGGATTGTCCTGCTCTGCTCTGCACTGGGGCGGCCTCACCTCGAGTGCTGGGGGCAGCTTTGGGCATCACAATATAAGAACAATATAAAGCTGTTATAGAGTGTCCAAAGGAGGCTATGAAGATGGTGAGGGGTCTGGAGGGGAAGCCGTATGAGGAGCAGCTGAGGTCACTTGGTCCGTTCAGCCTGGAGAAGAGGAGACTGAGGAGAGACCTCATTGCAGTTACAACTTCCTTGTGAGGGGAAGAGGAGGGTCAGGCACTGATCTCTTGTCTAGGGTGACCAGTGACAGGACTCAAGAGAATGGCCTGAAGTTGTGTCAGGGGAAGTTTAGGTTGGATATCAGAAAAAGGCTTTTCACCCAGAGGGTGGTTGGGCACTGGAACAGGCTCCCCAGGGAAGTGGTCCCAGCACCAAGCCTGAGAGAGTTCAAGAAGCATTTGGACAATGCTCTCAGGCCCATGGTGTGATTGTTGGGGTGTCCTGTGCAGGGCCAGTTGGACTACAAGATATTCTCTGATTCTGTGATTCAGTGCTATGCAGAAAGTCAGCATAATCCAGGTGGTCCTGCCAGCCCCAAAAATTTACAAATAATTGCTTTTCTTGTTCAATATGCCTTGACAACTTACCACTATAAATAATTTCCCCTTATTCTGATCACTGTAAACACCAAGTCTCTTGGCCTTTTCTTCTTCCCTGGGAGAGAATCCTACTTGTAGCAGTCACAGAAGTGAAGCATCAGAGAAGGAAAGCAGCAACAAACAGCAGCTTCAGCCTGTGGCAGCAGCATGGGACAGTCCCTTCACGGGAGAGGGACAAACACCAAACACCAGGCAGAGCTGCCTTTCTCCCTATTCCCACTTGAGTGGCTGCAGTCAGCACCTACGGGCTGCGATGAGGAGAAAGGAAAGCCCCTTCTGCAAGTACCAGAGTGTAAAATCATGGTGAGAAAGGAAACACCAGAGACAGAGGAAATGGGAAAGGACAGTGCAACTTGCACAAGTTGGCAGATAGGCAAGTACAACCAGGAAAACAAATAAGCTGTCAGGGAAAATAATAAATTAGCAGGGAGAAAATACCCAGGAAAGAGGCAGCCTGATCTAGGATTTGTAAGCAGGGAGTTTCCCTCTGCAGTATTATTTCAAGGAAAGGCTAATCAGGAAAACACTGAAAGGCTTTTTTAAAGACATTGGCTGCATCTATATCAGTAAACTAAATAGCGCTAAAGCCCTTCCTCTGGCTCTGAAGCTGGAGATATAGTCTGGCCACACCTGTAACTACTGAACTCTGACAACCTCCAAAGCAGAGTGGTGATGGGTAGGCTGCCTATTGGGAACAGGCCCCATGTGAGCTGTGACCAGGAATGCCTTGGGAGAATTGCTAACTGGCACACCTAAACTGTGACAGGGACCTTTAAGAAAGTTAAAAATGACTGAGAACATGTTCCCAGATCACAGCATGTTATATCATCACAGGTACAGCCATGGATGCCAGTGCCTTTTGCACTCCCATTAGAAGCATCATCTAGAGCGTTTCACGGTGGGTTGTAAGGATAAAAGCTGAATTGTGAAAAGTATGATGCAAAGATGTTGGGGACATTAGAAATGGCAAAAGCTCTCTCTGTGATCCAACATCCCATATGGAAGAGTGGGACCAGAGCTTTGAGGGGAAGTTGGACAAGCATACAAGAGAATAGGTGACCCATGGACCAAGACAGTCCCAACAGAGCACAAGTGTCTGTCACTTTCTGCTGTAGTTCTGAATGAATTAACTTACAAATCAAGTTTTTAAAGAGTAGTTCACATCTTCTTTTCTCTTAAAGAGATCCTAAAATACAAAACATGCTTAATATTTATCAGCCCATTGTATTTTAATTATTATTATGTCCGTTCACTTCATGGACTTGGTCACTTTAAACATTCTATGATTCTCTTTGATGTGAAGTAATGCAATTGACTTTTTTGCCATCAATGTGTTTGCTGCCTTTTTTCCAACTATATGAGACAGTAAGACAGCAAGCAAGGATGTCTCAAGACGTTAAGGTAGTGGGCAATCTATAATTTTGATATAATTACAGAATTACAGAATAGTTAGAGTTGGAAGGGATCTCTGACGACCATCCAGTCTAAACCCCTGCCAAGGCAGGGTTACCTAGAGCAGGTTACACAGGAATGAGTCCAGGTGGGTTTTGAATTTCATCACAGAGGGAGAATCCATGACCTCCCTGGGCAGTTTGTTCCTGTGTTCTGCCACCATCAATGCAAAGAAGTTCTTCCTCATGTTGAGATGGAACTTCTTGTGCTTTAGTTTATGGCCATCACTCTTCGTCCTGTCATGGGGCACCACTGAAAAGAGACTGGCACCATCCTTTGACACCCTTCTTTGAGATATTTATATGTATTGATGAGTTCCCCTCTCAGTCTTCTCCAAACTAAACAGGCCCAGCTCCCTGGGTCTCTCCTCATAAGAGAATCTCCAGACCCCTCATCATCTGTGTGGACCTCTATTTTGTGGCCTTCCATTGAACCCTCTCCAGTAGCTCCTTTCTTGAACTTTGGAGAACTTTTTCTTGAACTGTGGAGACCAGAATAAAACCCAATACCCCAGATGTGGCCTCACCATGGCTGAGTAGAGGGACAGGATCGTATTTCTTCCGAGTGAGAGAAATTACTTTAAATTATATCCACTTGTATCAGGTTTGCTCTTGAACTGGCAGGCACCACAGAAGAATAAACCACAAACCGTACCTGCCAGCTTTGTATTTAAAATGGTCTTTTGGAGATGATGACTCTTCTGAACTAATTAGCCTTCACATGGGAAGCAGGGTAGGAAATGTTTTACCTGTAGGAATGTTTGTGTTACTGCTTGACAATACTAGAGCAAAGCTGCCGAAGGATTTCTGTTTTTGCTACAGATACAAATCAGAAGGCATTTTAAAATCCAAATTCCACTCATTAGCCCCACTGATGACTTTGGCAATTATTCCTGATTTTCACAAGTAAAAATCAGAGTCAAGATCGCTGTGTTTTAGAGGTTGAACCGATCATAAACTAATGGACTGATTAGAGGTTATAGGACAGCCAGGATGAAAAGGAACATGCTTCCTTCTTGCCCAGGTCTTCTTGTTGAACATCTGCTTTCCCAGTCACCTCCATTTATAGTGAGTGCAGCTCTTTCCACACTACTGAAGAAAGATTACACTACTGTTGCTTACAGTTAGGGTTATTTTGGTTAAGCCAAACTTGATATAAATGACTTGGACAACGCTCAAGTCATTGCAGGACAGTAAGAAAATAGAGATTTCCTTGCATGCAGAGCTGGAATGCAGTCTTCACTTGCAGGAAAGCACAGTAAAATCACTAACTTCAACGCCACCTTACTCCAGTGCAGTAAAAGACAACAGTCTGGCCACACTGACCTTTTATTTTTTCCAGTCTGGACAGGCTCAAGCTCCTTCCTTGAAAGAAAATAATGAACCCTGAGGTCAGTTTTGTTATTTTGGGTAGAGTTCCTTCTTTCAAGCAGGCTTCTGTGTAACACACGAGAACAATTTCCAGAGCCTTATCAGAGTACCAGCCAAGGAGTGTCTAGCCCACTATCTGCACCTTCCGAAAGAAACAATGCGAACCCGAAGGCCGACAGTGAGGCGAGCGCTGGGGCACCCTCCCTGGAGAGTGGCAGCAGGGGTGGGAAGGGGGGGCAATCATCGCCCTGTTGGGAACATAATAGCCCCCGGGTAGGCCTCGGCAAACAGGAAGGGTGTGGACAGGATCTGCCTGCAGCTGCTGCTCTGCTAACAGCATCTGTTCCCACCAGCTTTGATCTGTGGGCATGCGGCATTCTGTGCCATGAGATAAACACTCTTGGAGTGGGGTTTGTTTGCCTCGCACGTATCTCCCTAATGAGCTGTTTGCCCAGGCAGCCACACACTCGCATCCACGAGCAACAAGACCGAGCCTTTCTGGGAGGATTGCCTGAGGTCCCTGCAGCCTTTTCACAAGTCCGGGAAAGGTGACATCATGTGCGGATCGCTCGCCAGCCCCAGGTTTCTCACAGACCAGCATATTCACAGCCCTTACTATTGCTCATGCCAAACCAGCCAGGCTCCTTCTCTCCTGCTTACCTCTGAGATTGAACCCCTCGGAGCAGGGCACCCAATTTAACCTAATTAGCTCTCACGAAAAAAGCTGTCCCAGTCGACTTCTTGGCATGGCTCAAGCACTTTGTATGCTGTAGCTGGAGCCCTTAGGTCTGAAAACAAGCAGGGAATTCCAAGTTGCCAATTTACAGGGGCCAGAAACACTGCCTCACTGGGAGTGGACTTGGAGTTGTACCTCCAAGCCCAATCCAACACCCACTGAAGCCAACGGAAAGCTGCTCAGAAGCTTCCAGGGGTGTCTGTGAGTCCCTGGCACATGAGGAGGGAAACTTAAGTGTCACAATGTTAGAAGTCTTCAAGGTTTCTTACCTTTCCACTAGTCTAAAGGCTTCCGCTTAGGAGAAGGGAGAGCAGCTGAAGGTAGCTGCTTTATTCCCATTTTCAGAGGTTAAGCATACCACATAGGGGTGTTTGCATTTGTACATGGCATTTTAGAGATGTGGGAGTTCTACTTCACCAGGAGTGAACGTGAGACATGACAAATAACTTTCAGATACTTTGCTGCAAGAAATAGCAGGGGAAACGTTAGTAGGTCAATGTTTATTGACAAACCATACTCGGCTCAGCTGCAATGTTATCTGTAGCCAAAGAACTGCGGGTCCTGCACGTTCTCTTTAGTAGCCCCCTCTCAGCCCATGAACTGTCTGTAGGGTTCCTACAGAGAGCAACCTGGTGCAGAAATCCATCTGGAATAGTCTTCCTCCAGTCAACAAGAAGCAGTGATACATATGATGTGAAAATACCATACATGGGCTAGAGAACAGGCTATGAAAATGCTGGAAGTCAGGGGCAAACACAAGGAACCTTTATATTCCTTGTACTGATACTCAAGGCAAGCATGTCACACTATCACAAGAAAATGCTCTGTTTAGTTGCACTCCTGGGAGTAATTGCCAAACTCAGCTATGTACAGAACTGTTTGCTGAAAGCTTGGTTAAACTGAGAGAAAGACTTTTCAGATGTGAAAGATGAGTTAGATGGACAGTGAGTGCCTTGATTATGGTGCCTTTTGCAAATAATTTGTATCTCTGGGATTTTTAATGAGATTTTCATTAAGGAGAACAAACCAGCAAAAATCTAATTTGCAGATGCCCAAACTCTTTTGGCCAAATCTACTCAGAGATTTATGTGGTGGATGCCTGCTTGTAAACTGCAAAGGGCCAAGTCCTTCAGTGGCTACCTTTGATTAATTTCATGACAGCTTGCCACAGTTAAAAATGAAGTTGAACCTTAGTATATGGCTCGATATAATGAACACCTTGCCATTATCTTTTGGGATGTGTCCACTAATGACTAAATAGGTCATGCACTGTTTGTATTCACAAGTTTGTGGTTCTTTCTAGTGAAAAGCTGCAGGCAAATAGTTGTTTCTGTCTTCCTCATGGATTAGGCTTTTATTTTTTGACTGTGGACCTCAGGCTTTCCTTCCAGTCTCACTCATTTGTTCTGTGAACTGCAATACTGCTGCAGCTTATTAGATTTTGCATATTCTTTGGCAGCCCCTTCAGCTATTTCAAAATACTCTTTTTGTATTAAACTTTGCTTATATTCACTGAAGTCAAGGAAAAGACACCTTCTTTGGTCCTTATGAAAGAAATTTAACATAAAATGCACAGGACTATCAGGTTCCAATTCACTGTGTTGAGCAATTTCTTGCAATCACCAAGTGATTCCATGGTGGGAAGCTATAGTGGGCTGCTAAACCTGGAGCACAGGGAGCACCTACAGGGCTCAGACAAAAGCTCCACAGCACATTTTCCCTTCAACTTCAAAGAGGTTTGGATCAAGCCCTTCAGGCACTTATTTCAGAAACACAAGATTGTGGGAAAGGGAAGAAAAAGCATTGGAACAACTTTTTGTATTCTTTCGTTTTGTTTTGTCTTGTCATTTTTTACAGTTCCTTTTATCTCTGACCGGCATAGTGCACTTTCAAAAGGTTACTCCTACAATATGTGGACTGAATTCAATGTCAATAATTTAACAATAACCATATTTCTCTGATTAACAGTGACATTATTAAATATAATATTTGTTAGGTAGGCATTTATAAAAAAATTATCTATGAGATATATATATGTTATATCAGTTTACAGCAAAAATCTTAGCAAAAACACTGACAAAAGTAACTGAAGATAATATAAAAATCTCTGGGTTTTTAAAGAGTGATTAGAGTTCATATATTGTGATCACAACAGAAGGCTAATTTCTAGCTCTGTCTAGTGTTAGAAAGTGTCTGGCTCCTATACACCAAAGAGGAAAGAGCACAGAGAGAGCTTCAGCACCTTGGAAGATAGAAACAATAATTTGGGGAAGCTTAATTAGACCCAGCATATTTTAGACATTATCAGGAATAAACATAAGTTCCTGCGTGGATTTAACCCAGTGAATGGCATGCTCAAGTCTCAGAAAAATATTAATTTATTTCGTATTTCCAGAGGCATGCCATTTATTTGACTTCTTTTGACTTATTAAGTATTTGTGGAAACTTCATTTTGTGCAGGAAATAGCTATAATCACCAGCAAATGTGAATTTAATAACTAAGATACTGGGAGCCATTTTTGGTTGGCACTAAACCTCACACACAGTAAAACCTTGTGATAAAATTGTCTATTTTGTTATCTGGAGTTGAAAGTCAGGACAAATCCGACTGATTAAGAAAGTCTTAAAGCATGATACCATATATCCTCTCTAAAATTAAACTCCCCAAAAATTAAGATTCTCTTACTTCTGCTAGATGTTCTCAAAATGCAAATATTGACAGCAAAAAATAAAGTCTATGGAATATTTTGGTTTAAGAATAATAGTCTCTGTCTTATCTGACAGGTAAAAGAATATAAAGCACAGCTTGAAAAAACAAATTTGTGAATCAGTAAAAGCAGTTGATTAACAATTGATTTCACTTTGTAACTTAAATATCAGTGAAATGGTTTTGACATTTTTGTTCTTCCAGCCTGAGGAGGGTTCATGTGAAAATATATGTGCATGTGCAGGTTAGGACAGCCACTGACCTTACTTCCATTGAAATAAATGGAGAGACTCCCATCACTGGGGTATTAAACTTTAAATAAGATAATGGAAACGTTATGGAAAAGACTCAAACCCCTTGCGAATAGCAGCCTTGGTGGATTTGTTTCTCACCCATCCCCACTGCCTGTGGGACACATGACCTCCGGCTCCCTAAGCAGACAGTCAGACACACAGTAAAAAGTAACGCTGGTCCTGGGAATCGTACGGGGGGAAAAGGACACATCCATAAACAGGGACAGACATCTTTCCCTAAGCAAAGCTGTCAGATCCATTTAAGCACAGACCTGCTCAATCTTTTCCTCTGGGGCCACTTTTTCCTGTCTGGGAACGTCTGTGGCATTGCCTGTCTGCTCCCGAGTGACCATCACTGAGAGGTTTAGATAAGGCAAGAAATCGCACTCAACAGTCTCCTGATCCCAGGCTCCAAGAAAAAATGGGAAGGCTGTACTTTTGCTACCACTCTTCCAGAGGAAAAAAACCACCCAATAAAACCAAGCACGTATCAACTGAACAAAAGTTGTATTGTCTGCTGGGAAACACTGATCCTTAGCAATTGTCCTCATTTGTATTTGTGCAAGAGAAGTGCTTTTAGGTGGTCTAGCTCAAGTATTAGTATGAGGGTGGCAGCTACAAGCTTTAGCTATGTAGCTAACTCTAGAATAAATTAGATGAGGCAAAATTAAAAAAAAAAAGAAATTTTACTACCTGTGGCAACATTATGTTTTAAATACTTTGGAGCAAAACTCGTGTCCTATATTAGAATACAGGGCAGAACACCATAACTACAGATTGCAAATATTATTAATTATACCTTCTGGAGCTTAAAATTTGATGGCTCACTTTTAAGCAAGAGAAAACCCATTCAGTCATCTATGAATACATACACAGTCATATTAATCAAACATTTGCATATGAAATTATATTAATAATTGAATAAAAATAAATATGCCGTACGTCTGAGGAGTTGTCTTCTAATGCAGCTCAGAATGTAGGAGTTGCCAGCGCCACTTGTGTGCAGTACAGTGGTCAGAACCTCCTGTGTACCAAATGTCTGTGTATGAGGAGCTGACGCGAGCAGCTTAAAGTCACTGCATCTTTTAGAGTTTAGAAGGATGCCAGATCACTTGGACCAAACCACCTTTGACATGCAAAAACACTGCATGGATCTAATGCAATTATTATTTTTTATTTGCACTGGGAAAGGGCCCAGAAACCTTAATCACATATGGTGGCTCTTTCTCAAAGACCCTGTAAAATAGTTGTACTGAGAGAACTGCCTCTGCTCCACAGACCTTGAAAGACAGGACTCTCTGTTTTTAGAATATGTGCAGCTGTTGGCAAAGGAATGCAGCACAAAGATGCTGATGTACAGAATTACGGGTCATGCCTTCAGCTGGTATATACTGGCACAGCTCCAGGAACACCACATCATGTGCCATGCCTTCAACTGGTATATCCTGGCACAGCTCCAGTGACTTCACAGAGTGCTGCTAATTTACACCAAACTTATCTGGCTTTATATCCATAATTATTGCCAGAAACAATACATAGTTATAAAGGAGAATTATTGTTTGAAAGCTTGAATGAGAGGCAGGCAAGATGCTTTCTGTCTCCCAGGAGAAGGCACATGCTGTTTTTTCCTTTTTCATCATTCAGGAAAATTGCCAAATAAGGGTTCAGGCCAGCATGGGATGAAATCAGCAGAAAGTTTGCCTATAATATCCTGGGATTTTTGCTCTTGGATGTGACACTGCTTCAGTGGTGGAATGAGTTTGGCTTGGTGTAGGTTCAGAAAAAAAAGTACTTTTGATAGATAGATAAAGTAACATTGGAAATATCTATCAGAGGAAGCTAATTTTTGCTCTTTGGATAAGATCCCACTGGACATTAAATCAAAATCAAAGCCCAGGTCTCAGCTCTACTTGCCTTCTTTAAACTGTAAACCCCTAAATTTAGTGTGAGGTTGTCTCAACCTGGAAGAGGTTGTCTCACCTTCAAAGTATGGTGTGAATGGAAGGAAAGCCATGGGAGTCATGAGGGGTGTTTGCAAAACCACGTGAGCCTAGAGGGACTTCCTTTCCTTCACACGGTTTCTTTTCAGGAGCAGCAGCACAACCACCAGCACCTCAGAAAGAGGCTTTCAAGAGAAGGTTTTCAGCCCAGAGCTCTCAGCAATGTGTTGTGCAGCCTTGCCCATGCTGCAAGTACTGGATGTGTTGGCATCAAGACTTGCTGTCATATGTAAGTGGATTTATATGTGCTCTGCTGGGAAGCTGGAACTGGCACCAGTGGATAGGTATGGTGTGTTTCTGGCTGTGCTTTAGCTGGAATTCCCAAAGGGCTGAACAACTTCAAACCCAGGTGAGCTGCTGTAAAGGCAGAGCTTGACAAATTAACGGAAGAGGTTGTGTAACATTGCACCAAGAAGAGCAGTGGGACACACTTTACTCGAAATGTCCTTTGCTGTCCTGTGTTCCTGGCTATTACTCAGGCCCTGTTAGGAAGTGACAAAGTTAAGTATAGCTGCATGTAATATCCCACCATAATGAGACAGAGTACCTGAGCTAACTGGAGTAGGCAAATGGTCAATTTGAATGCTATTTTTGACTGGGGGAACAAGATCGTTTGTAGCAGTTAGAACAGCAAGAACATTAAAGATTGACTGAAGATACTTGGTATTTGGTAATATGCAAAGGATATGATTGCACTGCTAATAAAAACTGACTTAATACTTGTTTAGTGGAAGAAAGGATGAAACTTAATCTTTTAATTGCCTACAACTGAATCAGAGGTTTAAATTTCTTCTGAATCATGAACAGTTTAGTGGAGCTGAGCAATGCACATAGCTGACTACTACTAAGTAGGCTGAATTTCCAAGTTAACTTAATCTAACATCACTTGGCTTGTGGCTTCACGTAAATCAACTGAGGATTGCACTCAGTTATTCTACCCTTGGCCAAAAATCAGTGCTGTTTTTGGAGTTGTCCACTGAGACTACAATCTGAAATAACCATCAGTATGGAAGTGGACAATGCTCTCTGATTAAAACAAAAGTGCATTCAGGTTAACCAAAATCTTTGACGAATTATTATTTATGTTGTCCACTTGTTTCAGAATGAATCTCCTTCTCTGATTCTAGAAAGTCCATCTGTTTTGTTCAGCTTCAATATGGATTCATGTTTCAGCCTTACTAAATTGTCTCCAAATTTTTTAAAGGAAAGATCTCAATTTCCTTTAAAAGTATTATATCAAGACAAAACAATACTTTGAACATGGTTGTTTGCAGAAAATTTTAAAAACCATTTGAAACTAACTTTTGTTAGTATTATCTCAAAAATTAAAAAAATAAGTGTGCTGTGAACTTTAGCAGTATACTTTAGTGAGCCACAAAAGAGATTCTGAAATAATTTCTAGTATAAGCGATTGGAGGATATTCCTCTTTTACTTTTGATTTTGGCTCCACAGCACAACGTTATTGTCAATGAATGATAATAAAAGAAAACTAGCTTGTGTGAAGAACTTGTCTTTGATCCATGCTAACAAAAGTCCAAAATTAAGAAAGGGCTTCAGAGCTACAGTACAGATCTCTCATCTAGAGTGAGTTCATATGATTATAGAAACTTGGATCTTAAACTTGGGATATTGCTGATATCACTGGATGAATATCCCTACTATTTTAATAGTAGTTACTCTTGCATGAAAAGCAAGAGTTGTATAATCTACTTTATAGATGTGACACACCAATGTCAGCCTTTGGAAACCCAGATGTGTTGAGCCTGTTGCTGGGATTGCGAAATTGTAGAAATTGTAGAAAAATAACTGTCCAGTGTTCATGTTGAGATAGCATTAGTAGGCGAAATTTTTATGAGTATCTTCAGAAAAGAGAAACTTTGGTTTATTGTCATGCTCTAGGGCAAAACAGGGGCAATCAGCAGTTTGGGGTCACTTGTGGTGAGGGAGCTGCTCACAGGCAGCACCATTTGGCTCCTGTAGTCCTACAGGAATATTCTTGAAGAGCAGAAAAAGACTTCCTTTGTTTTCCACAGCTTTAAGTAAGCTTTTGCAGATTCCTCTGCTAAATAGGAGTCTTTCAAATGAAGGCTGCTGCAAAACATGCAGTGCTAACTGATGGTCTGTCTACCTTGGGAGGGTTTGCCTAACTCTGGCAACTAAGCAAGCAGGTTCTGATGCAGGTGCTTCTGGCATTTCTGAATACATGCTCCATTGCTGCAGTTTCTTAGTTTTGAGGTATAATGGGAAAAGCCAGAGAACAGTCATGTCACAAATATCATGACCACCAACCTGAATAGAAGGGCATGAACATCTGGGAGCAAACTGACTTCATTATGTCTGGAGAAGCTGCTAGAATTCCAGTAGATATTTGGGAGCATTATTTCAGAGAAAATTATTGTGTAGAATGCTTATAATTAGCACTGATTTCCTATTGTCAAGGTGGTTATTCATTAAATGACCCTCCTCTTTCTAACTTGATGTTTTGAAAGCATACCATGCAAGACAATAAAGATTTTCTCCCTGCTGTTTTTAAATATCTGGGAAGGAGTTGCCAGAGGTATTTTTAAGTTAATTAAGGATTCTGTTATGTTTAAAAAAAAAAAATCCAGATGATGTTGTGAAGCAGATTATGTTAACGGTGGAAGTCGTCACTGGTGTTTTCCTCTGTAATGATTTTCACATGGATCTCCAGGATCCTTGTCTTAACAGGACTGATGTTACTTACATTGGCACTGAAGAAGATGGTAAAATCTAACACCAGTACATTTACTTTGGTAGGGGAATGAGTGGCTGCTTTTCCTTAAAACACATGAATTGAAGCTTCCAAAAAATGTCTACAATAAGAGAATTGTATTTCAAGTTATACAACTACTCTACTAACTGAAAGATGTATCATATACTGACTCTGGTTATTCCTAGGCAAAGCATGAATGATTTGGGGAGAACCCTAATCACAGCTCTGGAGCTGAATGATGAAAGCAAACAAGGGCTGACTGCTGCCTCCGGGGCACTGGTGTCTCCTGTGATTCTGTGCACAATGGCAGCCCCCATGTCAAGCTTCACAGGAAGCTGAAGAGTGAACTTCATCCATAGTTTTCACAGGATCAGGTTACCTGCATTCATGAAAAAACCCGTAGGTACAATTAACTTCTCAGCTATCCTTCATTAAAAGGCCAACAATCCCACATTGCAGGTTGCTTTCCCTCCTTCCCACACTGGTTGTGTGTCATCCTGGCTTCCAGAAATGACACATTGCTAACTTTACAGGCCCTGAGATCAGCATCTTAAATTACAAAGCAGCTCACTGGATTTGGGGTTTCCTGTTTTACCCAGACATGTTGCTGCACTGCTGCTGGCCCCTTATTCCAAATTTCAACACACAGTGCTTCTCATTTTATAAACTTCATTTCTTGTTGTTTAAGGGCCTTCTCTTTTCCTTTTCTTTTCTTTTCTTTTCCTTTCCTTTCCTTTCCTTTCCTTTCTTTTCCTTTCCTTTCTTCTCCTCTCCTTTCCTTTCCTTTCCTTTCTTTTCCTTTCCTTTCTTCTCCTCTCCTTTCCTTTCCTTTCCTTTCTTTTCCTTTCCTTTCTTCTCCTCTCCTTTCCTTTCCTTTCCTTTCTTTTCCTTTCCTTTCTTCTCCTCTCCTTTCCTTTCCTTTCCTTTCTTTTCCTTTCCTTTCTTCTCCTCTCCTTTCCTTTCCTTTCCTTTCTTTTCCTTTCCTTTCTTCTCCTCTCCTTTCCTTTCCTTTCCTTTCTTTTCCTTTCCTTTCTTCTCCTCTCCTTTCCTTTCCTTTCCTTTCTTTTCCTTTCCTTTCTTCTCCTCTCCTTTCCTTTCCTTTCCTTTCTTTTCCTTTCCTTTCTTCTCCTCTCCTTTCCTTTCCTTTCCTTTCTTTTCCTTTCCTTTCTTCTCCTCTCCTTTCCTTTCCTTTCCTTTCTTTTCCTTTCCTTTCTTCTCCTCTCCTTTCCTTTCCTTTCCTTTCTTTTCCTTTCCTTTCTTCTCCTCTCCTTTCCTTTCCTTTCCTTTCTTTTCCTTTCCTTTCTTCTCCTCTCCTTTCCTTTCCTTTCCTTTCTCTATTACATGTCCAGAACGGTGGTTATATACTTATTAAAGGTGGTTGTATACTTATTTCTCTTTTATTTCACCAAAAATAAAGAGTTAACAAACCAAGAAATACATTGCAGATTATCTCATTATAGAGAATTTTTGTGGGATTCATCCAAAGTTAATTAAGTTTCCAAGGTAAATGCTTCTAAGGAAAAGATCTCCCTCCTCTCTTCCCACCTATTTTAATTGTCACAATCCCTTATGCCATTCTTTTTTCATTTATTATTTTTCTTCTTTTATAAGGTACAAATTAAGGCTGTAAGAGCAGGCTCATAAGCCTGATTAACTTTAAGCATGTCCTTTGCATACAATTTATGTCAGTAAAATTAACAATTTGTACCTATATTACAGGGAGGAAGCTATAAATTATAGCCTGCCAATGAAGTGATTAATGTAGAAATAGAAAAGGAAGGGGATAAATGAATGACAAAAAGCTGACCTTTCTTTGCAGCAGTGTGTAAGAGAACAGGCTTGGCTCTACACATATATCCTGAATTTAATCAGAAGCACATAATGTAACTTGGGGTCTTAGAAAAGCAGGAAGGTTTGAAGAAAAAATTATGAAACTGGCTGTAGCTTTAGAAATGAAAGAAAATCAACCAAACAAAGGGTAGTTGATCCCAAAACATAAAACCAGGCAAATACCAGGCCACCCTCCAAAACATCCCAAACTCTGAAAAGTCAAGATCTTTGTTGTACAACATATTTTTAAGTCTTATATGACAACAGTTTCCAGACCCCTGGCATGTTCCTTAATAAAAATGAGCTTCTTTCAGACTTGAAAACATATCACAGAACTGTAAAGTTCTTTTGCATTTAATATTGCATTAGCTGGGACAAGGGTATTTGTATCAGTGAGTCCGTAACAGAGTGTTCCTGGCTTGCTGGAAGTGTTTGACTGACCAACAATGACAAATGGTCTAAAAAGGGAAAATACTCAAAACAAGAAACACTTGCTAAACAATTCCTTAAAGCCAGATTTTCATTGACTTGAGAGGAACTGCACCCATTTACCCACAGCAATAAACTTGCTTTTATCAGAAAGCTGTGGAGACTCTTACCGTGAGAAAAGTTGCTACTTCTCATACTACAGAAGATACTGACTCCCACCTTGCACATTATTCAGCATTAAGCAACAGGAAATTTGATAAAGAATTTAGAAGAAAAACAGACACTGCACCCCACTTCCCCACTCCTCCCCACTCCTCAAGTAATATATTCCCAGCCTTATAATTACAGGCAAAAGAAGCCACTCTAAACTTTGAATATTAACTATAATGACTGACACGTTATTTACAAAAATAAATTCCCAAACCTTGGAGTGTTAACATTTTCAGAGTTTGCAGGTGGTATGCACAGCATTTGAGACACTTGCAGACCTCCGGCCACCCTTCTGTCTGAGAGTCAGCCCAGGTAGGAATGTGACAGCCTGGCAGTCTCGGCACTTAGGCAATGTTTCTTGCTCTCCAGATTACTCCTGCTACAGCACTTCAACTCTTTAGTCCCTTAGCATAGTCAAACTCCCAAAGCTCAAAGTAAGAGATAATAAGCTTCACTTTATCTGTTCAGTATTTGTAGCTCTTTCATGCATCAAACACAGTCCTCTGCTACTTGTTGTTCATATTTTTTCATGTGGGAATGTCTTGTTCTTCTGTCTTAGCAGCTTTCTGTATCAACCACTGCAGTCCAGATATAGGAAAAAATGTGAAGGATTTGAACAATTCAACTTAATACAACATGCAAAGAGCATAATGCAGCCTCTTACCTTACATGATCAAAATATCTTAATTATATCTACAGCTAAAATGTACCAAAATAATTATATAAAGTAAAACACTACTGCTGATACATTGTTATTATTATATTTTAGCTGTAAACCTAAGTAATATGGTTGGATTAGATTGTTAGACAACTATTCTTCTGAGTCTTTTGATAACCAGTGAAGTAATCACTAATCAAAGACTGCCACAGATACCCACAAGGTTTATAGAGTTGCAGCTGTAAGAAAGGTCAGTGCATAGATAGATCCTTTTATTATATCTCTGCAATAGCTCTGAAAACCCAAAGAAGGTTTAAGGAAGCTTTTGGTCCAGAATCACCATGTGGAAACACAAGACAGAACATCACTGTTATTAAATCAGTTCATTTTCTGTTGGAGGTTAATTTGCTTCATTCAATGGTGTGTTGGTTTTCTTAATGAAGTCCCAGATTTCATGTCAATGTGTTCTAGGAAAATATTTTTTTCTGTTAGTATCTCTATCACTTTCCTCTTTTGGCACAATCTAATTAGATCTATCCTGCTGCTTGCTTCTAAAAATCCTCATTCTATGGTATTATTATTGCTACCTGATATACAAACTGCTGGCAATTGCCTATGTTTTATGAGTGATTTTGAACTCCTGAGCAAAACAAGTGGTACCAAAGAGATGAAGAAATGAAACAGGAAACAACTTTAATAGCTTGGTGATCTGGACAGTCAACTCCATCTTTCTAACAGGCAAAGTAAGCAACTAAATGCTTATTAGCTAAATTTTTGAGTAATTCTATTAATCATGTAGTAATTAATCTATTAATCAAATGCAGTAATAGGATTACTACTATGAGCAGTATAACATTATAAAGTTCCAATGTATCTCTGGACTGCTGGCAGCTTTTTAAAAGGCCTCAGAAGAGGGCTGTCACACTTAAGCCTGAGGTTTAGGACCTCAGATGAGGCAACACTGTTGCATGTATACTAAAAGTTCACATACTTTCTTCTTTTATACTTTCCCCAAAGCTGTCACGATGCAAAGAAGTTTTGCTGTATAAAGAAAATCAAACAACAGGTGTAAAACAAGTGAAAAAGGAAAAATATTTTAAGTACTAAAAGAAAATGTACTCCTAAAACCCTGTATGGGACAATCAGGAACAGGATCCTTCTGCCCATGGGGAATGAAGGGGGAAAAAAGGTAAGAGGCAGGGAAGGAAGAGCTTCAGGATGGGCTCAGTCTGAGATGCCATTAGAAATCAGGGATGGTTTTGCTTCTGTGCTGTCTACACAATTATTGGCCTTTGTGTTAAATTTGACAGTCTGTATCATAATGTTGTAAGAAGATCAAGAAAAATGAAACTTTTGTACAATCCTAACATTTCCATAATTCGTTTTTTGTTTGATGACCTCAACTTGTGTTTCACAGGCATCCTATGGGCATAAAATTAATCAGAATATTCCCTGTGTGTTTGTGGCACTTGCTAAAGTATGCATTGCAGATCTTAGGGCAAATCTAATATCTCATTGCGTGCAAACTTAATCAACAGAATTTACAATTGCTCCTGTGTTACCAGAATGAAGGACTGATTTTTTTGTGAGTTGGAAGATGGCTTCTCTAATCCTTATTGCCTTGAAAGGCTGTATTGTTGTTTTCATCACTTGACCCATTACTCTTTTCATAATTTAATTAAATTATAAACTCTCTTGCTGATGCCGCTTACTTGGATCTTTTCCCATCCTTCTTTGTATGAACTCCTGTTCACCTACTGCTTTTTCAATTTTCTAATCTGCTTTGCCACTAACATCAGAAAGTTTGAAGTTGACACACAAATCCATTTAAAGTAAGGTCTGGGTCTATTTTTTGATCTGATACACATTAATAAAAAAAGAAAAGTTTGATGAAATTGTACAATTTCCTCTATTTTAAGCAAGTGCATGAAGAATAAATACTTGTCTGTTCTCCCGTGATGTGTAGGAGGGGACCTGGGCTGCATTGTAATGAGTAGATAGGCTTTTGGAGGTATGCTGTAAAACAGTCACAGCGCTCCATAACAGGAAAACACTTTTCTCCTGCTTTCAGGAAAATAAGAATAATTTTTGCAGAGTAAAACCAGCTCAACAACTTTCCACTGACATGCCATGGAAAATGTTTACAACATTTTATTTTTTTTTTTAAGCCTGTTCAATATGTTATGTCCTCAAACTCCCCTCAAAAGAAATAAATCTGTCCCCAAAGCTTTAGGTTTTACTCTTTCCATAGCATGAGAACTTCAGTAAAGCTGATATTTGTCAGTGCAGCAGAAAGCCTGCTTCTTGCAGAGCTCTGAGCGCGCACACTGGCAGAGCCAAGGCAAATGAAGTAATTGGGGTTTTGTTTCTGTCCCAGTGCTACCACACTGACAAGATGCATGCTCAGTGTGCTCTGCAGTGCTCACTACCACATTTTCAAGAAAGGAAAAAGATTGTAAATGAAAGTGCTTTGTCCACCAGAGAATCAGCTTCCTACTTTCTTTAGACATAAGCAGGTGTAAAGTCTGATCTGTGTTTATTTCACTGTATTGCTGGAGGGGAACCATGTTTTCTGTTTGTAATATGTATATCTAAGAATTTCCATTGCAGGACTGTCAGGTGTGTGTGGATGCATCTAAATCATTTTCTGCAGTTAGAACTATTAGATATGGTCTATCTGCATCACTGCTGTTTGTACTGGTAGAAAGTTTATTCCCTTAAAACTTTGGTCGAAGTCAAATATTTTCATTATTAGCTGTGATCACTTAGGCTGTACTTCTGTATCATTCCTCTTTCATGCTCTGGTTTTCTGTCTGCCTGCTGAGAACAGCAGCTTCTGTACCATTAGTGTTATACATAAGAGAGGCCTTTTGTAACTGAGCTGGTTTCTGTGATCAAGGCCAATCTGTTAGTACTGGATGTCAGAGAATTTTAAATGAGGGTGTTTGCAAATCAAGTAAGGGAATATCACTTTTTCTATGAACACTACTCACATTAAAATGTCTTCTTTGGCAGTCTATCCCTCTTGTGAATTCCTTGAATGAAAAAGTAACAGATATTTTTCTTCTAACATGCAATTACTTTTCAAGTGTAGAATCAGACCCTATAAGTGTCCAATATAAGATATTCAGTCTCTTTCCATCTCAGTCCCCTTACTATCACTACCTGATTTAACACATAATACTGCATTTCCAAGATGATATTTTCCCATAAAAACACATTCATCACTACAGAATGCATTGAGATAATTATTTAATTAACAAACTAGTTTATAATTAATTTTTCTACCTATAGTTCTATTATTATCATTTTTACTGCAATTTCCTTCACGAATGGACCTCATAATCCTAGAAGCTGTATACCTATGTAACAAAAAGTCTGTACTCAAGTACAAATAATCTGGTGAAAGGAGTTTAGTCTTGAATAATGGTGAGACAGAGTAATTGAAAGGTAGAGGTTGCAAAAGGAATAGAAGGAAAGAAGTAAATTTTACACCATACTCCATAATCTCAGCCTACCATATGCTCTGCAGAGTGTTAAAGCACAAAACACAGGAGAAAACTGCCCTTTTTCTCTTCTCTTTTGTGGTGAACAGTTATTTTGTTGGCTATGTGGTTTGGATAGCTGTGGTGTCATCATTTATCTACACTCAGTATTTCTTACATGATTCAAACCTGCTGACTGTTAGGAAAGACATCAGTCATTGGAGGTTTTCCAGCAGTGGGTTTATATCCAACGTCCTTTCCATGTACACACCAGTTCAGACAGGTTTCAAGAGGGCCCCACCTCTGGCAGATCTCTTTTACAGCTGTAAGTGAAAATACCGGCTTTGTGAGAAAAGCAACACAAACAAAAAAATTCTTAATTCCCTTGGATTAGAAAGGAAATATAAATGTACATCCTGTCACTCTACTCAAGGCCATCCCTTCTCTGTGTTTTGCCTCTCTGCACCACTTTCCTCCCACATTCTTTGCTTAGCCTAAGTTCTGGCAAAGGGATGCCCGTGTCTGTGTCAGGAGATGACCTCCTTCCACAAAGGAGAGCAAGAGATGATGCTTGTGCATGGACTCTGCTCTCCACCTTCTGATTCCTAAGGTTTGCATGCAGATCCTGGATGCTTCCAACATTTGGTTCATGTATTTTAAGAGGGGTCTGATGTTTTGGTTTAATGTAACAGCCAGCCTTCCCATTTGGTGTGACTGAATGAAAAGCTGACAGGCTGAGTAACTGATTGCAACCAACCTGTCTCTTTCTCATCTGAGTGGAAAAAGAAGCATGTTTAGAAAAATCCAGTGACTGCTGTAGAAGCTCAGATATCACAACCGGTTGAAAAAGCACATGTATTCTGCTTCACAGGGCTCCCTAAGGAGCTGCTTAAACATAAAAAAATGAATTAATGAAAATCTAACTGCTTTCAGTAAAATACTGCTGACACCGTAGAGATCACTAGATCAACATTATATCACCATCTCTCTAAGCTTTCTACATCCCCAGGACAACATCTGAGTCCAGTTCCATTCATCTTGGTCTGTATTAATCTACTGAAAAATGAATGCCCCCTCCCCATGTTATTTGTCTTCCAAAACTCCTCCACTGTCACAGGTGTGCTGTGTCAAACAGCAGCAGGGCAGAGGGGGAGAAGGAGGCAGCACCCTCCTTGGCTGTGTTTGGGCTCCAGCCTGTTGTTAACAGGCACAGGAAATTCTTCAGTTTGAGCACTGAGGGGAGAGAGCCTTGAAATTCAGTTGCTGCAATTAAACTGCTGTCCCAGCAGAAGCACAAGGAGAAGATCTCCTATGCACGCTGACTATCTCAAAAAGCAATAAGAAAGTGAGGATCAAATCCAATCAAATCAAATTAAAGGCCTGCCTTGCCCAGGATCTTGCCTTTGACAGCAATCAGGAGAAGGTGTGTAGGGAAAGTAGGAGAACAAAATAAGTACATCCCCATGATGTTCTCCTATCTTCCAGTCATTTGTTCTTCTCAAAGGAGAGGCGGCATTTTTACATTTAATAAACCCTGAGAGAATTTTCTTTAGTAACTTTGTCCAATTGTTTTTGAACTTATATAAACTTTGATTGTGCACAACGTCCTGTGTCAAGGAAATCCACAGCTCAGCTATGTGTAATATGAAACAACATTTCCTTTTGCTTGTTTTGGAAGCTCTGCCTTTACTTGACACTTAGTTCCTGCACTGGAAGAGCCTTCCAACCATGATCCTGAGCTCTGTGTCCTTAGTGATGTCTGTTGTAGGCCATCATTCATTCCTCTTTCAGGTATAAGAATATTCTCAGACTATTTGGGTCTCGTGTTAAAGCCACTCTGCACTGCTAATCATCTTTGTTCCTCCCCTCTATGTCTTTTCTGAGATAAAAAGGCGAGAACAAAGAAAAAGGCCTCAGCAGAACAGTACTGATCACTAGCATGATGAATCCACATATCTATTTATTACAAGACTTTATTCCTCAGTGGTAGCAGTAAAACAGAACCTATCCTAGTAGGTGAAAGAAGAGGAGTTTGCATTTATGTGTGTTGAATTCCACTTGCCAGTTAATATGACAAGATCTTCCTGCAGTTTCACATCATTTTTAGCACTGATTTAAAGCAAATCATCTGCTGCATCCTTGTGCAAAGAAGGATTCTAGTGTAGAAACATTCCCAAGCTGCTGTAGTGGAAGTGTGATTTTGCACTTATCTTCTTAAAGAGGATGTTGTTCTGCCCTTTATGACTAAATAATCTCTTTCCCTACAGCTTGTCTGGCAAGATGCCTCTCCCTAACTTGTTTGAAAAATGATTTATCATGCATGTCCATGTCTTTTGGAAGTAGCTTCTCAAAATTCCCTCTTTTGGGGGAATTCCGTTTAACCTTCCAGAGCCTATGATCTTTGCTTGGCACACTGAGATCTTCTCAATCTGTTGCCATCCTGCCACCTTTCTTCTGGTCTTTTTATGATCTTTTTAAAGATGTAGTATGTATTTGCTCTGTACCTTTAATACACTATTTTTGTGATCTAACCCAGCAGGCAGCTAAGCACCACACAGACATTCACTCATCCCCAACATGGGTTGGGGGACAGAATTGGAAAAAAAGTAGAACTCCTGGCTTGAGATAAAGACAGTTTAACAAGACAGGAAAGAAATGGAAAATAATAATAATGATAGAAGAACATAAAAAACAAGTGATGCACATCACAATTGCTCATCACCAGCTGATTGATGCCCAATCAGACCCTGAGCAGCAGCAGCCAGTCTCTGGCCAGCACCCCCAAGCTCTATAGGCTGAGCATGATGCCAAATGGTATGGAACATCCCTTTGGCCAGTTGGGGTCAGCTGTCTTGGCTGTGTCCCCTCCCAGCTTTTTGTGCAACCCCAGCCTCTGCACTGACAGAAATGTCCTTGCCTGTGTGTAAGCACTGCTCAACAGCTGCTAAAACATCAGTGTGTTATTAATATTATTCTCATCCTAAATCCAAAATACAGCACTGTACCAGCTATTAGGAAGAAAATTAACTCTATCCCAAAACCAGGACAACTGTCTTTAAACTATCTCCATGCCATCTGCAAAGACTTTACTCTTCAAAAGTTGGAAGTTTCCTTTTTTATGCAATCCTATAGATTTTCAAGCATACTTTTACATTGTTACTTTTTGAATTTAGGTGCAATGGCATAGATATTAAGTGGTGTTATTGGTCCTGCTAGGATGTTGGATCTGAGCCTATTTTGATCCCTGTAACGAAGTGCCTGTTCCACAAGAGCATTTGTGAATCAAAACCAGTGTTACTCAGGGTAAAGTAAAGAGCTGATCATTGCATCTGAGGTTCCCTGAGTCCTTGTTCCAGGAGGAAGTCATTAAGAATAACGAAACACTTAACTTTGGCGTTGCATCCCAGCAGAGCATTAGTCAACACACCCAGGAGCGTTTGCAGTGTCCTGCCACAGCCATGTTTCCTGTTCTTGCATTCTCATCTCCCCCAGCACGTCAAAGGCACTGCTGCATTCCGGTGGATCACAGGGTCACGTAGGTATCGCGTGGGTGGCAGAGGAAGGACACCAGCATTGCCAAAAGTAATGCAAATGACAAGAGGACAGAAATACTTCTAGTGTGCTTAGAAGAGTCAATGAAATGTCAAGGTTTGAAACAGACAGACTCTGATGAGGGTGGAAATACAGAGCTTATGTTTAAACTCATACTTAAGAAGTTAAAATACATATGAGGGTCTTGCCTGCTGGAAGTAGATAATTTGTTGGCAGCTTTGAATATATCACCCAAGAGACTGTATCCATGTCTTTGCACTGTATTGCCCTGCAAAGGAATACAAGTAGACAATTGTTCATTAAGGTGATCTTATTACTGTAGTGGGTCCTTCAGAGTCTGATATTCTTTAATAAAACTATAATAATTCATGCACAAGCCAGATTATCTACAACAGCTAGTGAAGGTAAGGATAGCTGAATGGAATGAAAGAGTATTTAAAGAAATAGTACAATAAAAAGAGGGATAAACATAAATAAGTCATTTGTCTTTCTAATCTTGAAACATTAATGCTCTTGTTCAGAATGAAAAAGTTGCCCAAGACAAGTAGGCTATTGTACTGAAAAATACTGGCTGCTTGATGATTTTGGAAAAAAATATGCCATGTTCACAAATACCTCCACTGACCTGTTTATTAAAAAGGACAATAAATGACTGAGCAGTAAATATCCAGAGCCTGGGAGATTTTATCAGGCATCATGTTTCTGAAAAAAATTGTATAATACAGTTGGCTGTGTGAAGAACTACAAGTTCAGTTCTTTCTCAGGTCAGCTGATTCTGTTCATTTTCTAATTCCATGTACAGTTGCTATTTAACATTTTGCCAATCTTATGGGAAAGTTTGTCAAACAAAGGTTTTGAACGTGACTTGCACAGCTTGCTGATTGCCTTTCACAGCCTGGACATTTTATGAAGTCCTTCACGGGTGACCGTGTTTTGTTTTATTTTTAAATGTATTCCATAAAGGAAGAATTCTGAACTAAGCTACTGTGATCACACTTAATCAACTTGCAAACAACAAACAGAAAAGAATTCATTATATTACTATAGTGAATTCCTGCTATTTAAGGATAGTGTCATTATGAATAGAGCTTATTGAAACCTAAATGCCTGAATTTATTTATAGATCTTATGTACAAATGAAAGGAGCAAAGTAGTTTGAAAACAGCCAATACACTTGCTGTGTTGTTGGCTTGGCTTTCCTAAAAGTTAGCTGCAGCAGGGGCAGGTCACCAAGGGTGAGACTTTTTGCAAGAAAACTTCATTTACATCACAGGAAACAGAATTATACCAATGCTAAGCTTGTCTGAAAACATGTACTTCTAAACAACACAGAAGGCTGCAGCTAATGTGACCCTAATGTTTCATCAGCACTAGGAAGCATCATCTGAAAATGCTAAGCATGTCATGCTTGGAACTATGAAAATGTTTTAGAAACCGTTATCAGGAGTTCAGGCAGGTTGATTCCAGAAGAAGGAAAAATAAATAACCTATAAGGAACGTCTTCTCCCTGTGGCATGTTCCTTAAAGGTACTTCTCTAAAAAAACCACCCAATAGAATAACAAAATGTGTTGTTAAGCTAAGATTCTTTTTATCTGTCTGGGAAAAAGTGGCAGCTTAAATAAATTACAAAGAGAAATTTTTTTAGACCATATTTAATCCAATGGAAGAAAATTGAGCCACTTAGTGGTTTCAAATATTTTATACCACTATGGTAATTTCTGGTGCCAGCATACTACTAACATCTGTACTGTTTTTGAGACAGGAATACTACAGGCACTGTATATGCCACCAAATATTCAAGTCTTGCAAATGAAGGTACTATTGCTCCACTGCACTGATGTTAGTCAAGGAGAGCCCCACAGCAGTCAGTTGAGTTACCCCAGCAGATGAGAGGAGTTAGATCAAAATCAGACCTTGCATGACTCATTAATCTCTTTAAAACAACAGATACCCTAATTTCATCTCTTTCATAATCTGTGAGTTAGGCATTTCCAGGCCCTGACCTCAGACATATATTATGTTGATTTATTGGAAGAGCTGCACAGATTGACTTCTGACACCTTTTGTTGTTATTATTGTTGTTGTTATTATTATTATTATTATTTACTTATGATAAACAGCACACACAGTCTGCTAGTCACTGTCCCAAAGAGCTTTCTCTCTTGTCCATGGACTTCCAAGGGGCATGAATTGAAGCCAAACAGAGTTGCAAGATGTTTTCACTTGAGGGTCATATCCTAGCATGGAATCTATTTCAAGCTGAGCTGACTAGGAATTTGGCTGGCTTGCACTTTGGCTCACGATGGTGTTGCCCATCAGGTTCATGATGACAAGTGAACAGGAAATTTCACCACTGCGTCATCAGAATGTTTCAGATTGCTCCAGGTGCAGCATGGAGCCGACCTCTCTGTAGAAACCCTGAGATGTGCTACACAATGAAATCACTGTCTCTTGCTCTCCAAACAGCATGGCTGAATAGGCTGTGGTTAAACCTCCCCAGGGAGACAACGGAAGCCCGATCACTTCAGTCATTTAGAGCTGGATAGTAGGAAACACTTATAAATGTACTGTAGGGAGCAATTCTTCTTGGCAGGGTCTATGTTAAGTGATGTAAGAGATGGCTTTTCAGCTCTTATTTCTGTGCCTTTGAGGGTAGAGGGTTGCTATTTGCCTTTTTAAGCAGAGGCCTGAGCCTCAGAAGGAATGATACGAAAAAGGAGATAATCAAATAACTGTATCATTTGCATGCTTTCTTTGTATTCAAGGAGTGTTCAAAAGAGATGCTGGGCTAGAGGCAAACACAGATAGAGTTACAAGGAGCTGAGAAGCGACGTGTTTATTGGCGTTCCTTTGGGTCTGCTTTTTCTACTGCTATCTTCTTAATTTCTGTTACACAGCCATGCACAGATGTCTTCCTTAAATACCACTGAAAGGTTTCAAATCCATGTCCAAGATTTTATGTGCTGTAACATCTACAAGGAACTGGCAGATAATCATAGCTTTGTAGATTCAAAATGGCAATAGTGCAATTTAAAAAACTGGAAACAAAGTATTTGTTACTAATTAGAGAGTGTTCAATGATAGATATACAAATGCTGTAATCATGCTCATGCTAGTTCTTGCTAATCTTCTATCAGTTTTTTTAAGACTTTTTTTTTCCTCTTGAACAAGTTTTTCATTAAGTAGATGGAGCTCTGCCAGAATCACCTTTCATTCATATTATTGTAAATCATGGTTGAAACCTGTGGTATTATTCCTGTTTTCTCCTCATACAACTTAGATGAGCTTTTAGGTTGTTGCCTTAGGACTCAATACCTCTTGATACTTTTTGGAAAACATTTGAAAAGTGAAAGAACACTTTCTTTCTTTCTTTCTGTCTTTCTTTCTTTCTTTCTTTCGTTCTTTCCTTTCTTTCCTTTCTTTCCTTCCTTCCTT
>WBMZ01012895.1:0-31118 GCA_013400975.1 Atrichornis clamosus | reverse complement strand
TTTTCTTTCTTTTCTTTCTTTTCTTTCTTTTCTTTCTTTTCTTTCTTTCTTTTTTCCTCTCTCCACGCCCCCTTCCCATCTGTCTCTTTCTCCTCCTTCTTGCCTACTGCCCCAGGCTCTTGTCATCTTCCCTGACTTTTTAAAAACCTTTTAAAATGTAATTGTGATGAGCTAGTGAGGTAATTTGGAACATCTCCCAGCACTCCAGCAATGTTGTGGTAAAAATCTGAAATACCCACAGTTCACAGTTGCTACTAGGCATACCTGCCATCTGTTTGTTCTCTCACCTGCAAGCCTGTTCATATGTTAAAATCTTCTCATGTCAAAAATCATGCACACTCTTAAGCTTCATAAAGGCATGAAACGTGAGACAGAAGTAATAGCAACCTACTTATATAACAGCATTTGCACTAGGATTTTCTTGTTGCCTTAGGTAGAGTTCAAGTTGCTTTTTTTTTAATTCCCATCTCTAGGGGAAAAAATTTAATTGTTACCTTTTTGGTTGCCTCAGAATCTGAAGATAGTGCTGTTCAAGTACCCTGACTATCATTTTAAAGTGCCCCAGGCTTTTGATAGGTGGGCAATCTTTTGATAAAATTGTGTTATATTAAAAGTATTCAGGAGTATGGTCAGTGGACTGCTAGGCTATTCAGTAAATTATGAATACAGATGTGCCATGGAAATACCTAAGCGACTACATAGAATAGATATGGTAGATTACACAACAACCCCTGACTGAAACTGGCTTCCCATCCTAATTAGGTTGCAAGTGATTCATTCCAAATTTCCAATTCAATGGAATTGGAACGCACCAAGTAATTGCTATAGATGGCAATTTCTGTTGTGCAGCTGCTGAAGGTGCAGTCACTGGATTTTGGACATTGATGTTCTCTAGCACTCCAGCTGGGCTTACAAAGGTGAAGTATCTCCAGCATGTGCAGGTGCTCAGTATTTAGCCTGGCACAAAGTTGCACCATTTAACAGGCACTGTGCTAACAGGGTGCCCCAGAGTATTTTGCTCCTAAGAAACGATTTCTTCCTCTATCCTTTCTGCTCTCTTCACATCATACTGCTAAACCCACCTCCACAATACACCTCAAAGCATTGCTACAAATCTTGCTTGCAACCCAGCAGAAAAACATTGCCAGTGTCAGAGCCTTGGAAAACTGGGATGGAAGATGGTGCTGAAGAGCAAGGCAGTTTCTGTTGAGGTAACATTGGTTTTTTCTGCTTTCATTTCTAGCATCCCCTAGAAGCTGTACCTATCTTGGTCCTCCTGGCCTCTTCCTGTAGCTCTGTTCTATCTCAGACCACAGGTGGAATAATCAGACCCCTGCTTGGCACAAATCCTCATGTTAAGGAAAGCAGACGTCAATTTTGCCTATCCTACAGGTGAGTTTTGAACAGATTCTTGTTACTCAGTCATGAGCTCCAAGTCTTAGCTCAAAAAGGATGATTTATTTCTGTTCTTTCTGCATCTTTCTCAGCAGTTAGCACTGTCCCTTAGTTCACCATCCTTTCTTAAACCTTGTATTGCTTGAGATGGGAGCTCACACAGTGAGTATATGCATTCCTTTAGGACTAATTATTTAAAGTTGGCTTCCAGCAATTTTTGTTCACATAGTTTGGGGCCAAAAGACATATCTCTCCTTAGAGTTTAGGAGATGCTAGATAAAGAGAAGTTGAAAAAAGCATGCTGTGTTGAGTGCTGTAATTGCTGACACATTCCTGTGGTGTCCTTGATCATTAGAACAGCTCACTTAAAACAATATTTTCTTTATAGAAATAAGGTTGGTAATAGAGTTGTTGTGCTTCTCTGCTTTGCATTTTCAGTTTAAATATTCAGCTGGCATTCAATATATGGTTATTGGTTACCAGAGCATGTTGATTCAAATTTTCATTACCCAACTGCAAGCTGATTATGTTGAATGCTGTTTAAGCACTTGATTGCTGCAGATTTTCATGTATGGGCCTTTTGGATTTTAGTCATGAATGTGGGCCATTTTGAAATGCTGTAATCTATAACTACACTGTGATTAAAATGGCTGTGATACAGAACTGGATTTGGTCAAGTCTATCCCCAAACCACAGCAACCAAAAGAACCGGTTGCAGAAACCATGCAAGGAAATATATTATGTAAAGTACAAATCTAGCTCTGAAGTATATGAGGCTAAGTGGAGTCTTGCCAAAACAACACATTTACTATCTGGGGATGAGCTAAACCTGTATTATTGATGAGTTTAGGTGTTTGTGGCTGGAGTGTAAAGAGATATAGGGAAACAGTAGTCCTACACTAGTCCTACTTTTTCCCTCTAAGCTGATAAATCTAGTTGTACCCACTATGGCCTTGTCACTCACTCCCCAGCTCTCAGTGCCATTCTGGTGGCCCAGTCATTTTCTGTCTCTGCTATGAAATGCCATCATCCCACTGTAGCCTCACTTCACAACAGCATGTGATCTTCACCTGAATCCCAGGTTCTTCTCTCTGAGCTACTCTCCCTGCTCAAGCTGCCTGTGCCTATACCAGCCTTCCTCAACTTTTCTGGACACTTTGGAAAACAGCAGAATGCGTTCAGAGGGGTTTATGTGATGGAAATGAAATGAAGATAAAATGGAAAAGATCATCTATGTTCTGTGGTTCTAGTAGAAAGGGCTGTTCTCAAAGTAGAATTTCTCTAGTAGAAATGCACTGTTGTTCTAGTAGAAAGGGCTCTTCTCAAAAAAGCCTCAGGTTTGTTACCATCTTCCACGAAACTTCTATGAAAACATTCTGCTCCAAGAAAACATAGAATATGGACTTCATTAGGTTGAGATCCATCTGATCTTTCTTCAAATTAGGTGTCTCGTCCACAGTTGCCATCTCTGCTCCTTTGGAAGGAGGGATACCCACACTGGGGGAAAGTAATTTGGTGCACCTATCTGAAACCTCTGCTTTAGGATGGGTTACCTGTGTCTCTAGAAGTTTTATGGAAAATTAACTTAGGCAAGGTGCTAACCTTTTTTGTCTTGGGTTAGGTCAGATCAATCCTGCATCAAAAGAGTAATTACAGTAGCTCTTACAAAGTGTGTGGGACAGGAGGGGGTTGTATTTCCAAGCAGGAATTTACAAAACTATTTATTATGAGATTACTATTTTTCAACACACACACTAAAAAGTTAGGAAGTCACCCTGAATGAAGTCCTGCTGGCTGAGTTAAAACTACGTGCCTCACTTAGTAAAAGCCACTGTCTTTTTTATTACAGAAATTGAAAATGAATACTGCAAAACACTGCTGGAAAATCCCAAAATAATTAATGCAGATGTGAGTTGCCTGGGCATGTCAGTTAAAACCTTAAATCCTGCATATTTTATTTAAAGACAAGTTAAATCTCACAAAACTACTAAGATCCATTGAAAGAGATGTATACTTATGAAAGTCTGTAGCCTGTGGACTAGAACTTTAGTCACCAGTGACTCCCTGTGCTCCCTGGTATTTTTGAATGAAATGCATATCCCTGCCATGAAACATTGAAGTTTCACACTATACCCAGATTTTTTTGTGAGCTCTGTGGTCTTTCAGTGTTACTTGAGAAACCTTTTAAGCAGTATTCAAAGTCCCAGTCTGAAATCTGATGGGATACAGTTCTTCCATGAATTAACACAGAATTAATAGGTAAGTCTGGTCTGATCACCTAATTTCCTTTGTGGGTCAACAGAGAGAAAAATTCACAGGGAGAGTAATCTCATCCTGAAAAGGGCACATAAACAACTGGCAACCCTTTCTACAAAGGATATGACGGTACATATTTAGGTGAAAAAATTTTTGGGTAGTCTACTGCTCTTTTCAGATTACTAGAGCATAACCCTTGCAAAGCAAACATCTAATCAGACAGCTGGAAATTGTGGAGCAGTACCATGTCTGACTCTTTACTTCAAGTTTTAACATGTGAAATTATTTCTAAGTCTAATTAAAAGATGATTAAAAATTTCAGCTGACATTTGCAGATGTTACTGTATTGTCCTACTTCCACAGACATAAACTCATACACCTCTGTGGTTTGAGATCTACTTTTAGTCCAATTGTCCTTAGAAATTCGTCACACTGTGGAATGTTAAACTGGACTGGCCACTCAGGAAGAATGACAGTGAAAAATCTCCAACACATCTTTCTTGAAGCTCCAGTTTTCTTTTAAACACTGTTATAAGACTATTGGATTTGTTTTCAAGACAGGGTTCAAAAGAGTAATCCAGTAACAGAACTGCTTCAGATTTAATTGTTAAGTGGAGCAATTATTGCATAGTGTGAATGTCTCAAGTTCAGCCTCCCAGTATTTTTTGAGCTTGAAATCCATTGCGCCAACAAATGGCCTCACAATTTAATGTAAGCAAAACCTTTTACTGGCATAAATTTTTCTGTAGTCACCACAAGGGAAAGAAAAAGGGAAGTATGGGGTTGATTCTCCCTCCGCTGTGTCTCAGATGTTGTTTATTCTGCAATGCATTATTTGTTTTAGCTTGGTATTTCTTTTTAAAATGTCTTCCCTAGAATTGGCTGCTACAATTTTAAGCCTCACAGGGAAACTTTAGCAAGTTATGAATAACCAGGGAGTGGGATTTCAATGTAATTCAGGAATGAGAACTAAGCAAAGAAGAATATTCAACCTTTTCATGGAAGGATTGAGTATTCTTTTCAAAGTCATATATCAAAAAGCCACATACAATGGAATCATTCTCTCTCCCTAGAACATAAAAGAAGAGGGAACTGCCTGTTATGTGTTCTGAAATGATCCCTTTTCATTACAACTTCAGAATTTTTCTCTCTGGGGATCGCTGACTTCAAACCATGAAGAAAGGGAGAAACGACATCATACCATTTCCATTAAAAGCAGCCATGTGTAACCTATATTTTTTCCTTTCCTCTTTTTTCCCCCATTTCACAACAATATTTGCATTCCAAAAAACTTCGTGTCTTTTTTTTACTCACTGAGGTTAAGCAAACGAGGTTGCTGCTGACAGTGTTGTTCATACCACTTGCATGCTCCTTGTTTTAAGCCAGCACCAGAGGAACTGCTACATCTGTGTGAAATTCATTAGAAAACAAAACATTCTGTCTTTCTTCATTTGGCTTGATCCTTCTTGTTTACCATAATTAACTTATAAGAAAATCATCTTACAAACTAGAAATACAAAATTCTCTCAGCCTTACAAATGCATAAGCCTGAATTTACTTGATTTTTTTGAATGGTTCCATATACAATATATTCAGAAAACTCTTCCCTATGAACAGTCAGAAAAGAAATAAGAACAAATGATTCAGAGACAATAGAAGAAATCTGGAGAAAAAGGAATAAATATTATAAAGCAAAGGTTTCATCTGACTTTTAATAGAGCGAAGAAATATAAAATTAACAAAGAGCAGTCAGTATAACACAAAGAAAAAGCAACATGATCCCAGAGAAGAATTTTTCCAGGTTCAGTAAGACTGAATCAAGAAACTGACTTTGGACTTATCAATATTAGAAATATAAAATTAGTGTAGGAAGAGTTTAGAGAAGAGAGATACAAACTGAGTGTGAGACATACACTAATAAATGAAAGGGAAAAAAGCACTTGCCATTCACATATTATTCTTCAGATGTTCAAAGCAGTGTACAGACTTTATCAATTGACTCTCCTACAATATCTGTTTAGGGCAAACAGATTTTTAATTCTCTTTTTAAAGCAAAAATGTAAAATGGCTTGACTAGGGACCCCATAATAGAATGAGACCACTTTAATCTCATTCTTCTGTTTATCCCCCCAGATGATAATAGACTACTAATCAAAGGACCTGTCTAAAGCATACTATGTAATGCATATTTTCTATTTTCACAGTCAAATCACAGCAATTACGGGGACCATTCTTTAGGAATTTCTGAAATGTGAGCTATCAGAAAAAAAAAAGATAATGGTATAAAAATATTAAAAAGTCAGAAAAAAGTTATATTAAAGATTACATATTTTGTAAATAAAAGGCAATGGGAACACATTCAGATGGACTTGTCTGGAGGTCTGAGATGGTTTGTCAAAGCATATTTTACCAATCCTGTTGCTTCACTTACTTAAGCCTGGACTCTTCCAACTCTATGCATCCTGAGAAGATGGTGCTAATAACATCTAAAGTAATTCATGGATTACAAGCAAAAATAGCAAGTATATTTAACATTTGCATGTGGATGTAAATGCATGATATTTGATGTAACTTGCTGAAAGCTTCAGATTACTGACCTTTACAATGTACACATGGCAATTGCATTTCTGCAGCCACACACAATTAGCAAGACTCCATGAAAGAGATTTGTATTTGTAGCTGGACTTGCTAGTGAATATAAGGAAAAATTGTTTTGAGTTCATTAGAAACAGTCATCTTCTCTGAGAGTGAAGACCACATCTTGCTATGGGGGTTGAAATTAAAAGGCTCTCTACAGATGTTCATTGTTACCATCAGTATAAAGAAAACTGCACTTACAATACGTTTGAACAGGATATAAGATTGTCTCATCCTGTTTGCTAGAATAACAACAGAGTATAGCGGCACTATTTTTGCTAAAGACTAATACTGTCTTTTCTGGAATTTAGGAAAATAAGATTGGATACTGAAAATGCTTCTGTTTCTTCCTGGTGCTTCCAAAGACTAAGGCATGAGTATATTTCTTACATTGTCATTGATTCATTCTCACTCTATATTGGTTTTCAAAATGTTTTCAAAAATGTTTGCTGAATAGCTATGGGAAGTGATCTGAATGTCTAGTATGCTCTAAGTGATGTTAGATTCCTCCTTTATTTTATGAAAACTGGGTACTGTATTATCTCCAGTCTTTATGTGGTTTATGTTCTTTTCCCACTGCAAATCATCTGCAAAATTGACTAGTATGTTTTCTTCCAATCATTCCTGAAACTATTGCACACAGAAAACCCCCAGAAGGCACCTTCTCTCAATTAGCACTGGGTTTTTTTTGAAGGCGTTTCTCTGCATTCCCGTATTACAGATTATGACATCAAAAAATTGAGATTAGGATCAGAGTCTGAACAAGCAGGAAGGACATATGTTCTTAGGGGAAAAGATGTCACACACGCAGATATTTTCAGTGAATGGCAGATAATAAAAGCTCAGCAAAAGCCCAAGCTTTAAATTGGTTTATTTTAAATGCTGTTCATTCCTCTGCCACTTTTAAAGCAACATTTGGTCCTCGTGAAAACAGAAAACCAATGGCATGTGACCCAGTCAGCCCTGGCAAAAGTCTGGAGTAGGCACCTCTTACTCACATGCAAGCTTTTGCCAGAACCCCATGCACAGTGTTGCCAGCTTTCACCATGTTTTCCTGAGGAACTGGCGTGACTTGCTCTCGAGTCAGACCTCAAACAATACTAAGATGGCCAAGAGGAGCCCTTTCTTATGGTTCATCTCCTTGATTTCTGCCTCCAGAGAAAGAACAAACCAGGCATGGACAGGAGGCAGAAGATGACAGAAAGCTTTTCCTGACGGAAGGCATTTCTGGCCGTCATGCTTCTGTCCATTCAAGTTGTCTTTTCTTCTTGCATGAGTAAGGATAGGAGGAGGAGAGACATTTGGGGCTGCCACCTAGCCACAGGGCTTGTGAGGAAGAAAGGAGGTGAAATAAAGGCTAAATTCCCCCAAACTCTGGCTGCATTGTGATTTTTGATCCTTTTTAGGTCTGCTAAGGCACAGAAATACGAGACTTGTCCTTGTTCTAGAGTTTCTGCTTTATTGAGAGCCCCATATTTTCTTGTGTATAGAGCACTGATATAAGAGAAGTAATGCCAGTTCCTGTCATTGGGGTGATTCTTATCTTTTCTGTGTGGTTTTGCATAATGCCATGGTCAAAGACAGGCTTACAGGCAGAGGCTAAGCTCCTCATGACCAAAGTTAGGCACCACCAGTTTATTCTTTAACAAAAAAGTGAACAATAATATGAGTCATGATTAACAAGTGGTGAGATCTAATATATAGCTTTATAGACAATTTTTAACATTATATGATTTTTAAATTGATGGCCACATAAAATCATGTTTGATGTTGACAAGAGGGCACATTAATGATGTAGAATAGCACAAATTACTTAGAAAAGTGGCCTCAGTGTTTAGATATCAAAAATGTTAGTTTAGTTCAGATACCTTGATTTTTGGGGCCCACGTGCTTTCTTGCTATCTACTTACATCAGGCAAAAACTTACTGAAACTCAAGGCGATGATATTAGAAATTAGGGCCTGTATTTTGAGAGTGGGTTATATTACACATGGGGGTTTTTTAAATGAAAAATTCTAAAATTGTGGGATCCCTTTGGATCCCAAAGCCAGTACCTCTTGGGCTTTTTGCTCAGACATGCACCTTTGTCCAATAAAAAAAAATAGCTACACAAGTGATGAGATGCATTTGAACATTCATTATTTCCAGGGTCAATAATACAAGACCTACATGACAACAGAAGCAGCAAATCAGTTTAACTCACCCACATTACTAGGAAAGATCTGTTTGTCTAGTCCCAGTACATTTAAATGTACATGCTACTGTTTAAAATCACAGCTGTCCCTGAGTGAAGCTGTAAGAGAGTGGAACCAGTCAGGAGACTATAGTGAGAAATGTATTTTAACCTATCCTTGCCACTTGGAGGATTCTCTGTTTTCTACATAAAATCTAAGCTAATATGTATTTTTAGGGTTTTTTTAAAATTACAGCATTTGCACTGCCTACATAAAAGGATATTTTATTAGTTCACCTGACATTTTACATAAATTCATTAAATGACATTCTTCTAGTTCACCTGACATTTTTACATAAACTCTAAGCACCTTGTGTCCTTCCTTATAAGCTAAGAGTAATTTTTAGAATGTGTTTTAATCAACATAAAACTTAAAAGGTGATGAGATTAAAATGTTTGTCTCTTAAAATAGTGTGTATGCTTAACCACTTAATTATCTTTCTACTAGAATTCAAAGGAAACAATTGAATTGATCCAAATGTTTATTCATATTTAGAGAAGAAAGCTATCTTAAGACAAAGAAAATACTTTAATTCTGTGGTCTGGTCCTATATTGTCTGGATATCTGAAAATATCATTCTAACATTTCCCCTGAAAGGAATTCCTTCATACAGAAAACCAGAAGAAAAGGAAGTGGGAAGTTTGTTGGGCAATGCTTATTTTTTGCGAACCTACAAACCCAGGCTAGAGTTGGTTTATGGGGTCAGATGATACTTCATCGCATGAAAAAACATCTTTAAGAAATTAAGCACATCCTAGTGGCTTAGTCTGAGCATTCCAGTATATTTGAATGAATTAAACAATGCGTTTTCTTGAGAGGCAAAAGGAAACCTTCTTTCCCTTACTCTTCTGATGTTTAATTTTAAAGTTTTCCAACCACATATGGTTGATGTGCTGGAGCAATGAAACCAAGAATAAGAATTTAGCACTATAATTTCATGAACATTAGGAGACATAAGAGCCCACTGTTAAGTGGCTGACCCAGAAATCAGTCTTTTTACTATATAGATGCTTCCTAGTTAAAAAGAATATGATTTAATTTATTACAGCAGCCTTCATTATGCCATGGGTTAGAAGCTGAGATGCAATTATTGTGCAAGAAAGCAGAACGTAGGGTACAAATGAGAGTGTTGAGATAGCATTTGGAAAAATGAAAGACAAGTTTTGTTGCATACAGGTTTGCTACCTCCTGGAAAAACACAAATACAATGTGGTTAAGATAGGATTTTTTCCTGGAAGCAGAAAAGGTGAACAGCATTTTTGAGGACAACCCAGAACTTGGCATGCTGATGTCTAAGAAGCTTGAGAGTGTTAAAATAAAAGGAAGATGATGGAAATAAAGGTGAATTCCTCTGCTTCTACAAGGTAACAGCCCAGTAACAGGCACAGAAAGACATAGGCAGAGGTGTGCTTGAGTTCACATTGATGTGTTTATCTGATTTTTTTTTTTTCCTACTCCTGGAAATCACAGAAAATTCAGGAAAGAATTGAAAAAAGTAGATTATTTTGGTAGCCTCCTCCTCAAAACAGAAATCTTTCTTCAAAGGCCAAAAATTATCTCCTGTCTCTTCAGCCGGGAAAATTCACAGAAAACTCTGGAAAAGTTCCCCTTTCCTAACTTTAGCTTGTAGGTATTTAATGGAAACTGATCTGTGTGGGTGATAACAAAGATGAAATCTGGGGTAGGAGAACTGAATTACACTTAGGCCAAGGGCTGAATACAGAGTGAGGCAAAAGTGCATTAAAAGAATTAGCAGTTTATTTGAATTCTGTGGGCAGAGCAATAGAAAATGAGTACAAGTTAAGAGAGATGAAGCTCCTTAGCAAATAACATGTGGTCTGACTGTAGTTTTCCAGGCACTTTGAAGTCTAGTGAGTATGGCTTCAGGAGGCCATTATAATCAGAATTAGAGTAGTTGGTGCAGGAAATAATTATGGTGTGACCAAGAAGAATATTTACAGTGATGGAACCTGCTAACATTTGAGAAAAAGTAGCAAAAATTCAGAAGAGGTTTGGCTTTTTTTTTTTAATCAAAGAATAATCACAGATTTGTAGTTTCAGAAGTTCAGATTTGAGATACAGAGAGTAGAATTGATGTCTCAGTGGTGGAACCTTTTACTAAAAAAAAGCTTCATTCTCAAAAAATAGAATACACAGAGAAGCTAAAAATCTTGGCAAATAAAAAAGTAGGATATGGCGATAACAGCGAGGAACTTCTCTGATCAAAGAGAAGTTGTATAGCTGTTGTTCATGAGTATTCATAATAAATTCATTTACGGAGCACATAGTGAGAACATCTCATTCTTGGTTTGACTCATATCTCTCTGGCAGCATTTTCATTCCTAGCTAAGGCTTTACTTCTTGAGAGAGAGTGCAAGGTGCTTGCTTATCCTTCTCAAGGGTGAATCATGGCTAATGTCAGCCCTAGTCATCCTTTGCACACAGAAAAAAAATATATACTAAACTTTAATCATCTGGTTTTTCTCTTACAATGCTTAACTCACAGAAGCAAAGCTCCTAAAGCACATGCCAACTCATCCAAAATTATGATTTATAGTTGCACTTTGTCTGTGGAAAAACATTTGTACAAAACATGAAATGCAGATGTACTCAGTTTGCACACACCAGTGACAAATACCACTAAAAGCAAGGTAGACAAATAGAACATGATGACATTTTCATTATTGTCACTTTCTTCTATATAGCATAGATTTTTATACAAGACCTAATAATCTAGTGGCAGCTTTGCAGTACATTCACCAAGTTTTAAGCATTTAAAACGTAAATATAAATGGTAAAAAAAATTCTCTCTCTGAAATAGCACTCTTGTTCTGAAAGTATCTAAGTATTGATTAGCAAATATTTTTGTCCCAACCATAAAAAGGTTTCTGGTGTTTAGCTTGTTTATGTATTACAAAATGTTCACATTTTTAGGATAATACCCTTTTTACATTTAATTTTGCACTTATCATTCTATTTTTCAATCAAAAATTTTCAGTTGCTCTATCACCTCTAGTTTGCCTACTTATATGAAGAGTAAAACATTTTTGAGGCTGTACTCTCTATCCAAACCTTGAAAGCATTTTATTTTTTCAGCCTAAATAAGTCAAACCCATAAAAAGATTTTGTTTTACTCTTCTTCTTGTTTCATCCTATGCCAGTCTCATCACTTCATGATACACAGCTCTTCCTTCCTTCAGCAGTTCCCCTCAACATTTCTACTGTACTTTCTGACTGTAGCAGGTCCCTGCTTTTGAGATCTGTTTATATAATTTAGTGGTCCTAAAGACCTGGCTCTCCTTTTGTACTCATGTTTATCTAAACCCCATGTTCAACTCTTTTGACATTATTTCTACCAGACCACATGGGAGAACACTAAATAGGCTTTATAAATTCCCATGCTTAAGCATCAAAGAGCCTATACCAGCCCTACTGGCATTGCAAGTCATATTACATCTTTTGTAGATTGATACACATCTGCAGGGGGCAAGGTCTTTCTCATATGTCTTTAAAACTGTGGCTTAAAACTTAAAAAAGAAGAATTAACATTTTAATACAAACACAAGAACATCATTTACTTGTGAAAATGCACTGAAGTCATCCAGAACATCATACTCCAAACAGAAGTATACCACATAAAACATGCCTCCCTCTGTGGCTACAACTCTTTCTGTTTCATGTATACAGATGTTAGTGTGGACAGCATGGGGAACATCTCATGTTGCACTCTGATGACTACCAAGAAATACCACTGAGAGTCTCTCCTCCTGGTCTCTCTCCCTCTGCATTCAGTTCATCCCTCTCCACTCTAGGGAGTTTACAATATAAATTACAGGGACACTAGAAACTTCTAGAGGAGTGTTTAGAGGACCCACAGAGACTTTGGGCGCTTTGCAGAAATTGTGTTTATACACATAATTTCTGGCTTCTACTGATTTCAGTGGGAGCCACAGGGCTCTATGAATCTGGAAGGTGGTGGTGGGAAGGCTCTGTGGATGTGATACAACCACATAGCACACCAGGCAATGCTGGTGGGTCACCCATCCTCACAGGAGATATTAAACTGCCCTCGGGGTTAGGTCATTGTAACTGAGTCCTGTCCTTATGTATATAAAAATCTGAGCATACAATGGCTATATTTTCTAACCCACAGAGGAGTTTCAGAACCCCTGTGTGGTACCTCAGACTCCCCACACTGTACATACTTGGCATTAGCCTTGGCTCACACTTTTGAGCAGCACCTTGGCTTCCCCACCCAAGGGCACCCAGAGCAAGGAACAACCTAAAGTTAGCATGCTAACCTTGCCTACAGCTAGAGGAGGGAGGTCATGCTCTTTTCTTGAAAGATCCATTCCATAAAACATACTTTTTCAAGCAGCAACCAGCAGCTATCTGAATTCACTAAGAGATAATCTGGCAGTCAGCACAGCCTCATAAGATGTGGGGATTTGAAAGGAGCCAAGCTTGTGTCCTCCACAGTCTAACTGCATAATCTAATTGTAAAGTTGCTATTTAAAGGGATTGGTATAAACCAAACCAAAGCAAACAAACCCCCAAACTCTGTGATGCTGTTTTAAAGTAGCTAGTTCATAGAAGTTATTTGAGACTGCTCCAAGAACACCTTTCCTTTCAGCACCTCTGAGTACCTAGATGAAGGAAAGACATGTGTCTAGACTTTGATCACTCTTAGAACTCAGTTGGAACTTTGCATGCCTGTTTGTAGGATATGGAGTTTCTATAAGTTTAGGTGCCACCTGGATTAGGTTGAAAGTGCAAAAAGACTTTTAGGATTTTATCCTTCCATCTAGTTGATCAATCTCTTGACTTCTATTTTCTTCCTCTAGATCTGTCTACTTTAGATTTGTTCATTGAATGAGGAAGGATTGGGATATGCCTTGCAGAAGGAATGAATTATTGCAAAGTTCATCCACTGTGACATTTTTCTTCCACATAACAGAAAGGTTTCATTTACCCGTGCCTTTTTTTATGAACAGTTTTGCTGCAATCTCTTCTATGGAAAGAAACTGCACTGTTAATTGCCAGAGTTGTGCATCAAGAGGAATTGTCATGGGAAAACATGTACTTTGACATGAACCAGAACAGAAAACAGAGAGAAGAAGGTGTCATAAGGGATAGCACTAAGGAATTTGATTTTTTTGTGTGAGAACATGAGGGGTGAAAATTAAGCTGCGGAAACCTGTGTTGTTCATTAAAAGAAAGACCGTATTGACATTGATCTGATCTGGGAAAAAATGGCTGATGAATAAAAGGATTTCAGTGAATAGTTTTCCATTTAAACCTAGTGACAGCAAGACAATAGGCAGATATAAGCAGCTACCTTAGACCTAATTCAGTAAAGGTTTAAGGAAGTAGAAAGGCCCTCAGAAGGCCAATGCAGTCCAGAGGCAGGTCATAATGGGCTTCCAGAGCTTCTGCAGAAGCTCTGTTATTACTTAAAAATAGCAGACACTTCTTAAAATGTAACTATGTCTCATCAGCTTTAGACTGGTACTACTTATTAGTTTAGACGCCACTGATTCCAAAACGCCAAGGCAGTTCCTACACAATTAGCAGGAAAATATGCTTTTGACTCCCAGGAAAGTTTCCCTCCCAGCTCCCAGTTTCCCGCTTAGGCTCTTTGTGAGGCAAGTGGTGAAACTGGCTTTTGTGAAGAAGAACCACACATGCAACCCAGACCTCTTCGGACAAGGCGCCATCATTCATGTTGCGCGCATGTTGACAAACACTTTGGTTGTGTTGCTAAGGCCGTGGTGCTGGTGTAGCAAACCCATTCCTCTTAAACACCCCCTGAGGGCAATGGAGATGCAGGGCAGCAGAACCAGATGGTTCCACTCATTCCCGGCAGTCGGCCACTGCTCTGTGCGGGTCTGACTGGTAGCTGCTTTCCAGTCGGACAGCCAGCTCAGAAGGCTTGTGGGCTGCTTTTCTTTAATTTAGCTCTTTTTGAGAAATATATCAAAGGCCATTTTCTTCTTCTAAGCAACACATTCAGTCACTCGAAACATTTCCAGGAAGCATGGGCTTGCAGCAGCAGTGTGAGGGATCACTGAGGTGTTGAAACACAGATGTGTGAGGGGCAAGAACAAGAGGTAAATGGTTGCTGTGGCTCGTAACCATAAAGGGCCGATGCCGTACCCTTAGCTTTCACCAGCGGCTTTCTGCATGGCACACCTCTCTGTAAAACCCTAGGTATTTGGACAGCCCAATGCATCTGTGGTGAGGGCACAGGAGCTGTCATGGGAACGGGAGCAAGAGAGCATGCTGATGCCAGAAGAAAATGCAGTTAGATGCTTTCTTTTCTCTTCCTTTTTTTCCAAACAAATGCTTAAAAAAAAAAAAAAGCAAGGTGTACCTGCTTTTATTCCATTCCTTTTATTTTCATTTCTCATTGCTTGGAGGTAGGAGAGGGAGGTGGAGCACATTGACAGAGGGGGGTTGCTGCAAGACATGAGTTTCTCATCTCGCCTGCGTGTGCAGATCCAGTTTCCTGTCCTTGATCCCAGATTATTTTCTCCCGTCAGGAGACAGCTGGTTTGGCAGAGCTGAGCGAGGGGCGGCTCTGCCGGCAGCGTGGGGTGCGGGGCAGGGGAGGAGGGCTGCCAAGGCCGGGCAGCAGGAGCTGTGCTTGAGGCCGTGTGCGGGTGACCGGTGGCAGTGAGAGGTCCTGTGAAAGCTGGCGGGACGGCCTCCCCTGGCTGCCATCCAACCCATGCTGTTCACAGGCCTGTTCTCAGCCTCGCCTCTTCCACAGCATCCAACCAGGAATAGAACATGAATCCCTTTTTTATTGGCCTCAAAGGGTTCTTTGACGGGCAGGCCCACGCCTCCCATCTCTGTTTGATCCCCTGCTGCCGAGACAAACCTTTGCCCCCTGCTCTCGCCCCGGCTCAGGGGCAGGTGACGTTGTCTCTTCCCACAGGTGCCCCAAGGGGGTCTGTGCCCCAGGAAGAGCCACAGCACCTCCACTGGGACCTGTGCTCACGGCTGAGCCCTGCCTCCTGCAAAGGAGCAGGTCATGGTTGCTTGCATGGTGTTCACAATGTGTTTCCCAGGTGAGACTTTTGTCTTTTGCCCCACAGCTGCCCTAAGAAAGGCTTTTGGAGAGTGGCTGCCCCCCTAGAAGGCAGAGTAGCTGACTCTCCCAGGCACTCCTGGCCATTCCGGGGCCCCAGAGCAGCTGTTGACTAGGCAGACGTCCCCCCCAGTGCCGTGGCACAGGCGAGCCCTCACAGCAGTGGTGCAAAGAGGCTGTTTGGCATCGTGTGGTGTCTGGGGTTTGTGGTTGAGCTTTGGAAACCATAGATCCCAGCTTTTGTGCACCTCGGGAAAGGAGCGGGAATTGACTCAAGGAAAATAAAAAAGGACTTTCAAAGACATGTTTATTTATGGACAGACTTTCATGCATGCATCTTACAGCACTCGGCATAAAATATAATTAAAACAAGCATCATGCTGAATATGATTCAGAAAATAAAAATGTCTTTAAATGCAGTTTAACTGCCAGCAGCTCAACATTCTTCATTCCCCTGGGGAAGGCGTAAGGGAGACATGAAGTTATGTGACTACAGAAGCCACAAGACATGGGTATTTTTAGAGGAAGTACAACCGGGGGAAGCAACTGACCTGTGACAAGGGTTTAATACAAGAAACGCTCCCAAAGCCACCCAGCTCCTGAGGGCAGACAGCCTCAGTCAGGCCCTTGTGGGAAGGATGGAGTGGGAGGTCAAGACCCGCCCGCTTAGCTCCTGCAGCTGGTCTCGGGCACCCCATGGAGGTGTACCTCCACCCAAACAGATCTTCAGACACTTCCATTGGCAGGCCTGTCTGAAGGCTGGTTAAAATCAGTAAAACAGTGTGAGATCCTGAATGGCTGCCACAAATTTTGTTTCATTTCTGTCCTTTTTTTTTTTTTCTCAATTCCCATTCAGGTCTTCAAGCAGAGAGGCAAGTAAAGCTGTCTTGGGCCCACCCTGCAATACCATGCAACCAGAGATGCGGGGGTGCTTCCTGCAGCTCCACACCATATCTTACAGTGTCTGCTACCAAACCAGGACAGTCAGAGCTTGGTTACAGCTGTGAAAAAATTGAGACACTTTTCTGCATTTGTCACTTAGTTTGCCACCAGCATCGAGATGAGCCAGTACACTTGCTCACAGCCTCTGCTGAGCAATCAAGGATGAACACATGCAGAAGTTGAAGTAAACTCAACATGTAGTTGGAATTTTTTCTTTCCTCCTCGTGATTGTATTTGCCAAGTCAGAAGAGCACTTTTCTGAAGGTAAAGAGCTGGAAAGGAGGGTATGGACCCACATAATTTTTTTAGCTATGGACATTTTAACACTTGTGTGACTTTTTGAAGACTTTTACCAGAATTCCTTCCATTAGACATACCAGGAAAAGGGTGTTTCTCTTGGGATTCAAAGGGGACTTTATTTTAAATACCTCTGGAAAATAATATGTCAGTCTAATACTGTCTGTGATTTTCTCACACTCTTCACAGCAACATGGGGAACCTTCAACCTTTCTTCCCTCTTGGCTTCATATTTTATGTTTATTATCTGAACATTTTCTAGGGGAAGAGCCTCAAATTCATTTTCACAAAAGTGTTGTTCTAAATCTGATGCAAAAGCATGCAAATATTGCGAGGCACTGATGAATCAGTTTTTTAATGAATAAATTAATCAATACTGTAGATTTAGTTTTTTTCTTTCTTATGTATTAAAAGTAATCTCAATTTAAGCAGCACAATAGGTATCCATCCCTGTTTTTTTCCCCATTCTGTTTGCAAAAGAAAATGCAGTTCTGCTACAGTTCCGTTGCAAATGAGGGCAATAACAAAAACCCAAAAGAACATGAAAAGAGTCAGGATGAGACTTGTTTAACTGCAGAATCTACAGGGTAAAAATTACATTTAAGAAAATCCAGTTTGAGATGATAGATTTATGATATCAAAGACCTGAAGTGATAGATTTATATGTCTAATTGAAAATTCTTGAAGTTCAGACATTCTCATTTATTGTCAGAAATGCTAGATACTTTACCTGCATAATTGTAATTATACTGCTCTATAATGTAGTACATGTCTTTTGTAAAATGAAAACTGCATATAGATGACTGATGTATGTTCTTACTATTTCACATTAAATGTGTTTTCCAAGAGGTTAGAGTCTACTCTTAGCTGCTTTTTCTTATCCTGAGTGTTTAAATTTATTTCTAAATTTGTGTATATGGTGGATGGGTCCTCTGCTTTGATGGATATCCTTTCTACTTTGCATGCATGTAACTGGACAAAAAATGATACAGACACCAGAAAATGAAGCCAACTCAAAGCTATGTATTAGGGTGTGATACAAATACAGGTGCTTTAAATGTACAATTTTTATCTTGAGCTGCATCTTCCCGTTGCACGCTGAGAGAACAGGTAACAGGTAAGGAAATGAAGAGTCGGCCTTGGAGCAGGGATTTTTCTGCTGAATTGACTGGAACTTTGCCACTGATTTTACAAAGTACATGTCTGAACCAGAATTTACCCTACTGCACAGGGACTAGCTCTGCTGCAATTTTCCAGGTTATCCAAAATCCAGTGGGTTCCATCATGGGGGAATAGATAGTGACTACATCTATGCATTTGATGTAGGCAATGTATCTACTAGCCAGTTTCCACTAATACAGACAAACCCATTCATCTCATGAACAGACCATGTGTGGTCATATAATTAGGTACACAAATATATACCAGTAGTCAGGGCACCAGAGTACTGCCGAGGTGTTGGCTGCTTGATGTGCATCAGCAGGTTTGGAAGAGGAAAGGAGTCAAATAGTGCAGTAGGATGGGGAAGTTGAAAGGTGCTGCAGTGATGCAGAAAAGTATTCAGATTGTTGTGAAGAACAGATGTTCCCTTCAAATTTGCTACATTTGATGAACTTCACAGAAGTTTTTTTCTTTTTGTCTATTTATCTGCAGTTTGGTTGTCTGAACAGAGAAGAGAAAAGGAAAGATGGCATTTGCAAATAAAACCCCAATGTTGAACATCCTTTATAACTCTTACAGGTATAACTTTTTCTCCTTGGAGACCTAAAACTCTGCCACATGATAAGATTAAGTTGATCTACAGAACAGAATCTTGTGACCAGTGTAAAACTTACAGGTACAAAAATCTCAAACTGATGTTTAGGCTCTGACATTTTCCAACTGCTTATTTTCAGGTATCCAAATGCAAGTTTGTGAAAATTACGTCTTGGCTCTCAAGGCTAAAAAATGTATTTGGTGTTCCTTACTGTTCACCAGACATCTCAGCTCTGTCCAAATGCATGGTTGTGTTTTCCCATGCACCAGGAGGAAATGGAGCGTCTCATTGCCCTACAGCTGTGCCTCCACCAGCAGTGAATAGGTGATGACAGATGGGACATTGGTTTTAGAATTCACATGATTTCTGAAATCCCCTGTGCTTGCTGGTGGGCATGGCAGTGTTTATTCTCATCATTTTGCACCCAAAATTTCATTCTGCTGGTTTATCTTAGAGCAGATAAAGACAATTACTATACGTGTATGTATACATTACTATTATTTGAAAAAAACCCCTCAGATATTTCCTGCTCTTTTTCCTGCCTCCCTCCATAGTCCAGCGCAGCCCACCCCGAGGAAGCACTCTTCATGCTGAGGGCATGCATTGTGTTGGTGCTGGCAAGTGCTCAGGGGTTATGCCAGGAGGGAGGCAGCAGCTGAGTCAGAAGCACTGCGGTAGCGCTGGGCTGGGGCAGTCAGCAAAGAAAGAGCAGAGAGACAGTTCTTCTGTTTCTGGCTGCTAATGAGCTTTCGGGTGGCAGTGCTGTTCTCATCAGGACTATTTGTTTTTACAGGCTGCCCTTTGTTGACTTTAGGCTTGTTTTCCTTGCCATTCAATACAAATATTCTCAGGCGTTAAGCTTTCCTTGCCCCTACTGCCTTTCTTTTCATGTGGGACCATGTAGGAGCTAAATTTAAATTTGATTGATAGCATTTAATCCAGAGGGGGTCAGGGTGCTATTTTCCTGTTAAACATTCTCTGGTTTGCCTCTTCTGTTTGCAATCATGTCTTTAAAGTACTGTACTCAGTCCTCCTTCTCAATGAAATCTTTTCTGCTTTCCTTGCCGCTGTGGGATAGTTGCTCTTCATTATGTGGAGCCTCATGCTGCTTTGTCTGATCCTAGATGGAAAAGAACAACAGCTATGGGCCTTTAAACGAGATGATGCCATGACTTACATACTCCCTCCTATTATAATAAATCGCAGGCCCTAAATTCCACTGTTGTAAACCACTAAACATGGAAATACGAAAGCAGTCCTGGTTGTGTTTTCCCTTTCCTGACAGTCTTTGAGAAACATCTTCCTTGAGCAACCACATGCTCAGCATAAACATACGAATTCTTTTTTATAGCTCTGAAGACAGCAATCTTAGTGTCTGTCTCAGTACTGGATGTAAGTAAAAATTTTCCCTCTACCAGATGTCTGTGCAATATTATATATATTATTTGTACATACTTTGAGCATGATACCTCTTGCTGGTGCCAACTAACTGTATGCATAGGCTTTTACTGACTTTACCTAGTTTATACTGTCATTGCCTTCGTGGCAAATCTCTGACATTCTTATCAAGGTGAAGGAGTTTAGGGCTAGAAAAGGAAAAGAAGGGCATCCTCACTTAATGTTCTATACACATTTTCCCTTTTTCCTGGAGGATATATGCTCTTTTGTTGAGGAGTTACAGTCTTTTGTTTTTAAAAATAATTCCTCCAGCACTGATGAAATATGCACATATGCACACACAAAAAAGCAAATGAAAGAAAAACACCTGAACCACTACATGAAGTTGGAATTCTTTTTTTTTTGGTTTAAAAAGCCCTTTTCATTTGTTCACCACTATAGTCATGTTGCATTCTTCATGACGTACCTGCAGTGTTACTTAAAGTACATTGACAGTCATCTGCCTACACATGCATAAGGTTAACTAATCTGTGTTTTTCCATGGTATATTTCATCAGGGTTAGAAATTACATTTTATGAACTATTGACAAACCTATTCTAAAAAACAAATATCCTGAGTCTGATACTGTTTGAGAAGCTGCTATTTTCTGTTCAGACAACCTGTGAAAAAAATGTCTTTAATATACAGAATCTTGAGTATAAATTATTTTTAAAATATATCTTGGCAGAGAGCTATCTCACAGTCTAGAACCCTGACGCTTTGCACAGTTGATTCTGCATTAACCAACTGCTGCTGCCAGAGCTGAAGTGTATCTTCTCCTGAGGAGCTATGCAGCCAACTGTGCACACACTCAAACCTCTACCTTATGCAGAGGAAGAACACAGTTAAACAACTAAGTACACCTCTTGAACTATACTGCTAGAATCTTTAGAGCTTAACTGCTAGGACATCAACAACATTAGACTGGCTTATGTGTTAAAAATGATACTGGTTGAAATATTATTTGTCAATTGGAAGTGGAAAATTTGGAAATGGAAAACTACTCTCCTGAGAAATACAAAAACAATGCAACATGCCCACCCCCCACCCCAATCCCTCCAAAGGCGTGACAAGAAAACATGAGGAAAGTACTTAGGAAGAACTGGGGACTTGTATTTGTCCAAGACCCTGTGACCCTGTGAACTGCTTGAAAATGGAAAAAGGGTCTCATTTTTCAAGAAAGAATCATGAGAAAAAAAGATGAGCAGATCCCTGCATCTTACATAACCAAGATGAGGGCTTCACCTTACCTAGTTTAGCTGTACAAAAATTCATTGCCTATCTGGAGTAGTACTTTCATCTGGCTTTATCAGCATGGGATGCAGGAGTGGCCACAGGAATGTCTGTGCTAGTTGAGAGCAAATGTCCCTTTCACCTGGTCTTCATTCTTCATAAATATCCATAAATGGATGATTAGGGGTAAATAAGGACAGGACAAGAATGCATGATCCTTCCCTCTTTAAGTCTTCTGTCATGTCCAGCTTTGTTTAGTGAGTAGAACTTTTGGGGACCTGATGCAGTTTAACACATCTAACAACCTTCAATGGATCCTTGCTTCTACTACTTCTCCATTCTGTTTTTGAAATCTTTCATTGGACAAGAACGGCTCTAGGTCTTTGTCACATGAAGAATCATCCCCTTTTGTTTACTCCAATCCTGGATCTTACAGCCTTTGTACGATGGTTCCTACCTCATATATCAGAAGAAACAATAAAAAGTTAAATCCTTCTTCAGACCACTCATGATTTTGTAGACATCTATCAAAGCTCACTCAAGTTGTCTCTTTTTCAGCCTGAAGACCATTGCTACTACACAGTTGTTCCTCGTGGAGAAGACGTTTCATGTCATCCTCATCTTTATTGCACTTTTGCAGTTTTCATATATCCTTTTCAAAAGAAGGAGACCAGTACATCACACATTGATACTGCACAATTTCTGGACTGTCTAGAGGGTATTTTGCTCCTTCCTTATGGGCTAGAATAATTTAGTCCTGGTTTTGAATCCTTCAGCATTTGCTTCTTATTCTCTTTTGACTTACTTATGTTTTTATATTCAATTTGCTAGCATATTACAGTATACACTCCTTGCATGGATACAAATTCATCTTTTTGGAAGAATATCTTGTGTTTATAATAAAGTGCCCAATTTTGCAATTTAATCACATCAGTTTCCCTTTAACCTTTTTCAAGTCTTACCTAATAGATGACAAATGAGGAAACAATAGCAAGATTTCAGCACCAAATTCTGCACTATTATCCCTAACACATTCTTAGCAGCATCTTCTATTTTCTTTTTAACAAGTTTCTTTAAAAAAAATCCAAACAACATCCAAACTGAATACCAAAACAACAAAACCAACCAACCAAGAAAAAACCCCAACCCCCCAAAAAAAACTACCAAAAAGGCCTCAGAAACCCACAGTTCTCCTTTGGAAGCTGAACACAATATTTTGGACTTTATGACCTTGATGTTCTGAAAGACAACAAATATAAGCACATTAGAATCATGATACATGGAGAAGATTGGTAGCCCCAAAGGGATTTCAATAGAATTGCAGAGTGTTAAGGGGTTGGAATGGACCTTAAATATCATCCAATTCCAACCCCTCCTGCCATGAGCAGGGACACCTCCCACTAGACCAGGTTGCTCAAGGTCTTGTCCAACCTGGACTTGAGCCCTGCAAGGGGTAGCCCTGCAATTGTCTCTGGACAACCTGTTCCAGTGCATCACCACCCTCACAGCTAAAAATTTCTTCCTAAAGTCCAATTTAAATTTCCCCTCTTTCAGTTTGTACCCATTACTCCTCGTCCTATCACTACAGTTCCTGATGAAGGGTCCCTCCCTGCCTTCTCTGTATGCCCTCTTCAGATACTGGAATGTTGCTCTGAGGTCACCACACAACCTCCTCTTCTCAAGGCTGAACAGTCCCAACAGAAGGTACTGATGAAGGGACCATGGCTTTATCAGAGGTTTGGTCATAAACTAGTCTAAGTCAGTCATAAAACCTCACCTCGATTTATAAACACTAATTATCTTTTAATTTTACCATTGTAATTAATACTGTACTCCAATTTCTTTGTTTATATCTCTCCCTGGGGGAATAATTTATATTTTCATTGTGTTTCTTTGTAGAGAAAAGGCTAAGAACTGCATTTTAAAAATGTATGAAAGCTTAGTAGTCCCTTCATACCTTATTTTAAATCAGTTGGTGTTAAATATCTCTCAATAACATTACCTTAAATGTTAGTAACTATTATGTCTTTGGCTAAAGCAAAGTTGTGTAACCCACTAGTCTGAACACCAGTGTTTGCTTTGTGCAAATTTGATGAATGCAAAAGGAAACCTGAGCCTAGCATTGAAACTCAGGTTCACCTCTTTGCTATTCTACATGCAAATGTAAAATACTGTAAGACAGTGATTTTGTACACGTGGGCTTCTAGCAAAAAGCGGCTGACTTTTGGTTACTGAGATCCTACTGAGTATGCTGGCCTTTTTAGGGGAACATTGGGAGGCAACTTGTCTACTAATAAATAACATTTATGAGAAACATCATGATAACACATGTAAAAGGCTAACAAAAAGCCTAGAGGCTAGAAAAATGTGGAAAATATCTTCAACTGTGAAATGAAGACTCAGCTAATGACACTGCTTGAGTTTTGCTTTCCCAGAGCAACTTATGCAGAGTACAAAACTACACAACCTCCTTTGAAGGCCCTATCTTTACTCTCTCAACCCTCACGTCTTTTAAATGAAAGCCTTTATGTAGTAGGCCGCAAATGTCTGAATTTCTAGAAAGTGCTTCTAATAAAAAGCAATTGTGCAGGCTTAGATAGCACTCAATAATTTACAGCTTTCAGATTGTTCTCTTTCCATCCTGTTTAATGTACCAATTAAACATGGGCTTTGCCCAAGTTCAGAATTATAGAATAATCATTCTCCCCCTCCCTTATTACTAAGAGCAATGAAGAAACTGTTACTGTTTTCAATGTTGTAGAGTTAAACCCAAAATTACTGAAAGTTCTCAAAGCAGCTAATCATGAACAACAAATAAAACCCCCTCTTCCTCCATCAATATGTTGCTGGGGTTAGTTAGTTGAAGTTGTTTGAGATTTTGTAGGTCACACATGAAGTAAAACCTGTATCTGTGTGCTCAGGACATGACCCAGTATTAACTAGTGTAAGTGGGCATCATCCTGTGGATTTTAATATGTTGCTTTTGAAACAGGCCTTCCTGGCATTTCTGGGGTGCTTTCCTCCTATTTTTAGATACTCTGCTTAGAGTGTGTCTCTTTTCTCCCTCCCTCTTTTTCATATTAATTGGACCAAGGTATCCAAAATTAAACTAACAACTATGGGCTCTACACAGATGCCAGGGCAGAATCTTAAACACTTTCTGTTTTAACACCAAGACTTAAAAAAAGTTTCTTCTCTTTTCCTCTGCTTGTGTCTACCAACCACTTCAGAGTTGTCATTTTGCTAGATTTTGACAGCCAATAAATGAACAACCAGCTTGAACTGTTACAGCACGACCACAGGTAAGATAGCTTCTGTAATAACTGTGATGATCTGAAACAAAGTTCATGGCAAAACGATCTTTCATTAAATGGGAAGACAAGGTGTCCTGTAAGGTCTCAAAAAGTCCAAAATTTACAAGTTTGGTCTTGGATCTGTCAGTTTCATCCTGGATAGTAAAGGAACAGAATGGTACAAAAACAAAAACCAAACCACCACAACTTCTGAGTCTCTTTCAATCCACAGCAGCTGCCTGAGGGGCAGTTTTGTCTATTATGTGCTTTTCTCGTAGGCTGCTTCTGGTAAACAGTTTGCCTTAAAAATGTCTGTCATTATTATCCCTGCACTTACAGGGATTGTTTTTATTCTGAATGCACAAAATACCCCACTGAGACAGCCATGCAATTGATATAAGACTGCTTGATGATGTTCTGAAAAATATTCCTGGAGAATCTTTCCATATAGCTACTTCTTGAACTTGCTTCCTGTGGTAGAGTACAATTGCCTGAATTTTTCCAATAGGGAAACCTCTAGCAAAAAAAAAAAAAATTGTAAAAGTAGCATAGTGAGCTGCATAAGGACAAGAAATTTTATATGGGCTTTTTTTTGTAGAAATCCTTTATCTTTTTTTATGGCGTTACTTAGTTACTCTGAAAGATCAGTGGCCATTTCTTACTCTTTGACACATGAGCTTCCTGAAAATTAAAAAGTCCACGCTGCATGTCATTCCTGTCTTAACTGACAGATTGTATTTCTCTTTACTGTGTTAAATTTACTGCTGGAGAGAATATGCAAATATCAAAATCACTGCAAATTCAGCATATTTATGATAGTGCTGTATAGGACAGTATAATAATAAGCACTGGAACAGGCTTCCCTAGGAAGTGGTGGAGTCAACGCCCCTGGAAGTGTTAAAAAAGCAAGCAGATGTGATGCCTCTCAATATGGTTCAGTGGGCATGGTGGTATTTGTTCAAAGGTTGGATTTGGTGATCTTGGAGATCTTTTCCAACCTTAATGAGTCTATGATTCTAAGTAATACAACTTTAACTGACTTTGCAAAAGAACTGCAGGTTTATCTCTGTCACTCCACCATCATCTGGAGGCAAAAATATTTTCACAGTACAATTGAATTCCTGAACCAAAACTGAAGATTAGTCATAAGATTTTAATTTGACAAATATTATTATGAAGTTACAGCCCAATTTGAGGAGAGTTAACCAAGATCCTTAGTCCACCACCAAGGTGAAGGAGGACCTTGGAATTCCCACCTACATTTTATTTTTAATTACTGTAGATGTACAGTGTAACAAAAAAGAAGAAAGTCTTCTGAAGTGTAACTTCAGAACTTTCATTTGTAAAATGTAGGAGGTTATTGTCTCCTCTTCCTCTGAAGAGAAGTAGTCCAAACCTTACCTAGAGAAACCAAGTGACCTTGGGACCCCAGGACACTATCCCATGTGAATTATGTAGTAAGAAGAATAGAAGGAAGAAGGAGCTGAGGGTAGGGAAATCTGACCTATGAGAAGGGTCAGAGGAAGGGAGTTTGTTTAGTCTAGAAGGGATGAAAATGAGGGAGGGCATGATGGCAGTTTTCTAATATGTAAATAGTTTTTTTAAAAGATTAATTTATTGTTCATTATGTTCACTAGTCTTAGGACAAGAAATAGTCACATTAAATGAAGGGCACCTAAGTTATATATTAGGAGAAAGCAATTCATATTAAAGAAACATTGAAACACAGGTAGAGGCAGCCTAGGGAAAATAGAAGGCTTCCTTCACTGGAGACTTTTGAAAGAAAGAAAGATAAACCTCCCATTAAGATTGTCTTGGCAAATGTCATCCTACTTCTGAGTAAAAGTAGGGCATAGACCATCCCCTGTGGTACTTTGCAGCTTTATACTTCTGTGATTCTAGGATTCATTTCTGGAGACATGTAAAGTTTCTAGCAGCAGCCTGCTCTTGCCAAAGCTACTCAGCAGCCTTCTCACCTCTCTGGAAAACCCATGGCACACACGGTGCTGGATCAAAGACCTTTTTCCACCTTGGTCACCCCCCAGAACTTTTCTATGTCTATTGAATGCAGAGAGGAAGCACTAACAGGTAACCAATATACTCTACTTCACCCTGGAAGGGCCTGGTATTGTCTTGTCTTCAACCACCTACAAGAGGCTACACACAAAAAATCCACAGACATGTAATAAAATGCATGAGGATAGACGATCAAGACAGTCAGTCAGAACCTTATAGTTTTAATATACAAATGTCATGGCTGGACACAAGGTAAGGACAAAGGTATTCTTCCTGTTTTCTTTTCCATCTTGAAAATCTTCTTAGCAATTGCATTCATCTGCTGCTCTTGAGACCAGATTTGTCCAACTAAGACAGAAAGATTTCCCTGCTATTTTCCCCCAAGCTTCTGCCTAAACTTACAGCTTCTATTTTCTACTGACTCATCAATCCTTCGTCTTCTTGACAAAATATATCAAAAATGCCATGTATAAAGGAGAAATCTTATGTGTCTCTTCTTACTGCACAGCTAGGAACAACTAAATTGGGAGCCAAGGAAATTGTCTATTAAATTCTGCATGTTGATAACAAAGATGGTTCTTCAGAATTGTGCTTTTTCTTGGTAGGAGTTCATTTCTTCTAATAGCCTCCCAAATCAGACCTGTTCTGCACTTAGCAAAATCTGAAGCAATTGTAATGCTGCTCAAAAAGAGAAAGGCAAAAGTGGAAAAGAGATGGTTTGTCACTAGTGTAGCTCACTTAAAATCCCTCAGCTGTCTTCCTGGTTAGGGATGCCTGCTGAGTTGCCTGATCAGAGGAGTTCCAAATATCCTTTGTGAATGTAACTGATTCTAATTTTCTTATTCAAAATTAAACCCTTTCTTCCCTTTCCATCACCATCTCTGAGAGCCACCACAGGTGGGTCTGTGAGGATGCTTCAAGTCTCTGCAGTCCCACACTGTAACATAGAATATATGAATGCCCTGTGAGAAGAAATGCAAGGTCTGCTTCATAAGTTTTCACCACCCCACTGGGAAAAATAAAACTGCTAAATTGATTCTTGTTCCATAGAGTTTTCTTTACTCTTCTAATTACAATTGCATTGTTGAGCAACCAAATGCATGATTCCTAACAACTCCAGACAACAGCCATTGCCCCAGCCTCTCCAAATTTGACTTGGAGCAAGCTCTTTAGGTTGCACAACTCCTCATCGGAACACAATATACACAGGCAGTTCCATGAAATACCTGCTTCTCCTCTCAAATGCAAAATTCATTGCTTTTCTTCAAAGATGATATCCCAACCCATTTTGTTGCTCTTTGTCATAGCATGCTCTATTTAAGACATTTCATTTTTTAAGATCCTTATTGTATTGCTGTTTTACAGCCATCTCACTGTAGCTAAAAAATTGTTCCCAGTAACTGCAAGTCATGTTTTCCTTGATTTTCTTTCTTTGTTTTTTCCTGAGGGCATGATGCCGTATATGAAAATGGGCATGTCAAGCTGAAAAATTGCCGGTAATCCATCCTTTAGGGTTTCAGATTTCTGTACACTTTCCCTGTGGAAGTTTCTTCCCATATTACTCTTTGTTTTCTTGATCAACAACTTGTAAATCTTCTCCACTTTAGCACCATTCAGGGTTCTTCATTGTCTCCTTGCTCTCTGTCCTGTACTCTCCTTCAGCAGCATTCACAGTTTATTGTATCAGCAGAAGTCCTCTCCTCTAAGTTTGACACATCTCATTCAAAATGGGACCTTGATCAAGAGTTGCAGTTGGCTTATTAATTGGGCACCTGGAACTATGGAGATGATCCTTATTCAGTTAATTATTAAAATTATTATTTATTTTTGCTTGCATGTATTCCACACAACTCCATTTCAATATTCTTTATTATCACAGGCATTCAGTATTCAACATGCAAATTTGCTTATTCCAGAAAAAAGAAATCCAATTCATATTCTAAAAAGCACCTGCTCCAGAGCACTGGTGGCTCTTGTAACCTCTTGAGTTAGAGCACCGAAAGTGTAGTAGATCCCCTGTTGTGCTGATGGCTCCCCTTACAGGGGAAGAAGGCCACAAAGAAAGCCAGAAAGAAACCACAAATCTTTATGCCCATATGTTTCAGACATATAATAATGCTGGTGGAGATCACCGCTCACTTTCTAAAGATGCAAATGGAGTTTTTCAGGAAGATCAGATGAGCAGAATTATTTCCCATTTAGCAGATGCTCTCCCTGGTCTCTGCTTGCAGGCAACAAAACAAGCACTATTTGCTCTAGTTCATACTTTCTCAACTCCTGGTTCCCTTGCTCCCTGGTCTCTCTAAGTTACTTCTCACCACAGGGCACAAACACTTGCCTGTTACAGCAACAATGCTCATAACCTTGGTTGGTAAATCTTTGCATTCAGCAGTCTTTGGGAAGGACCTGCAAGGAAGAAGGACAAGGTTACCAAGATGCTTAGGAGAACAGAGCTCTCTGCTCTCCCCCGTGGGAGGCTACATCCATCTCATCTGGAATGTGAGGGAAAAGTGAGATCTTTTCTCTCCTTTCTCTCTAGTTTAAACACCCTTGAAGTGAGACACTGGCTTCCTCAGAGAGGAGGGGTGTACAGCCTGCCATGGTGGTTGTCAGCAATGAAGGTCAAGTAAATTCTTTGGCATGAGCCAAGCCCAAATCCCCTAAGTGTGGAGCTGGCATGTGCATGACTGGCTGATGAGCTGCATTGGCCCAGACAAGCTTGACTAGGATGCAGAGATGTGGTCATGGGTAAGTCTGATGCAATGATATGAGGAGACAAGACCACAGGTCCTGAACTGGCAAAGGAGGTGCAATGGGAGTCAACGCCAAGTTTGTAGCGTAAAGGGGAAGTGTCTTATCCCTTCCACCAAGGGATGAGCTCACTGCACGTGGCAGAAGGAGCACTGCTGCTGCCCTCAACACAGACATACTGAGTTACACTGGTCTGTTTCAGACATCTGTGGAACAGAAGATTCAAGAGATAAAGCTGTGAGTGGATCACTCATATAAAATGAATTTGTTACTTTTGTTACAGAATACAAATTTACTAAAATTGTAGCTGAAATTCAAAACCCAGGATATCTGAGTCTGCACCCTGGTTGAGTATTTAATCCATGTCTTTAAGAGAAACAAACTGGTAAAAATCTGAAGGCAGAGTCTCATAATTTACTCTGCATATATGGAAATGTAAAGAGAGAAACTATCCATTGTGGATGTTACAATACAGTATTTATCAGTATGGTAGGCATATGCTCTTAGCACTTAAAGTAACAAAAATAATGAAAAAACCCCTAGGCTCAACTTTCATTCTGAATGTTTCATCATATTAAATTTGAATTTACTTTGTCCTGCTTTGAATTCCTTGACTCAGATAAAAATTCCAGTAACTGGTTTCACAAGGGCCTGAGTGAGGCATAGAGCACTGGAACCATTGTTTTTATATGTTGGTTTCGCAAACAGATGGGCATGTCTTTGATTGAAACTAATGGGGAATAATAAGCATTGCCTTCTGGGAATATTTAACATGGAGATTATTAGCTGGTCTCCAAGAACATAGCTATGTGTCAGGTACTATTTTCTCTGCTTCTACACAAAATACTGCATATGTATGCTGGCTGTGGCGGAGTAATTCACTCTCAAACTCCCTTATTTAAAAGGGTACTTAGCAGTTTAGATCAAGACCAGTTTTATATCGACATCATTCTTTTTTATCTTAGAATTCAGTTTTAATAAGGGGCTTGCAGAGGTATAGGTACCTGGGGTGTGTAAGGCAATGTGAGAGAGGAAGCTGGAAGGGAGCATGTAGAGTGTTTCTGGTTCCTCCCGGGAGCAGAGATGACAGCTGGGATTTGTGTGCCTAAGCAGGGTCTAATGTGGGAACGCTCTCTTGCAAAGTGCCATGCCACAGGCTATGGCATAAGACATTGAGAAATGAAAGGAATCAACCCATGTCAAAATCTGCAAGTTACTTAAAATTTAAGGAAAGAAAACTTTGCCTGTCTTACACAAAATACTTACAAAAACAAGCCTTAAACAAAAGGATTTTTGGAAGTATTCTCAATAGATTCAAATGGCATGTTTCCAAAGTGTCTTTCGAAAATAAGGAAGGGCAGATTTATTGAAAGGTGCCTGTAGGGGGAGATGGTTGCCCGGGAGATTGCCAGTAAACATTTCATCTCCAGGTCACCAGCTCAAGCCAGCTCTGCTCGCTAGTGGTCAAAAGCCTACTGTATTATTGTCATTAGGAAAGGACATGAATCATTCGAGACTCTGTGGAGACATGAAAATGTCTGGTGCAATAACATATATAAATTATTTTCTTAGAATTCTTCTTGGGATGCACAAGCAAGGCCAGGAGCTAAACTCAATGGTGCTTGTGGGTCCCTTCCAACTCAGCATATTTGGTGATTCTGTGACTTTCTGAATGTTTCTACAAACATGAGTCTAGAAAATACTAGTAATTTTTATTTAAAAAATAAACTCATTAACTACACCAATTATCTGAAAGTTTTTCCCCTCCCCTCCCCTC
>WBMZ01012894.1:0-84590 GCA_013400975.1 Atrichornis clamosus | reverse complement strand
GAGCGGAGCGGGGCCGGGCGGCGAGAGCGGCGCCGGGGGCGGGGGCGCTGCGGCCGCTCCCCGTGCGCACCCCGCGGGAAGCGCGGCAGAGGGGCTGGCCTCGGCAGCGTGCGTGTTTCCTGCCGAGCATGGAGATGTTCCCGTCCCCGCTGGAGTCCGCCAAGTTCATAGCTGACCACAGCAAGGATGTCTCCGTAGACGAGGAGGGGGCGCGGCGAGTGGCGGAGAGCCTGTTCGACAAAGCCTCGGCGGCGGAGTTCGGGCTGGCAGGGTGGAAAAGCCTCCACGAGCTAAACCCCCGAGCCGCCGACAAGGATGCTGTGGACTGGGTATTCCTGGTGGACACCCTCAACTTCTCTTTCTGGTCTGAGCGGGAGGAGCAGAAATACCTTGTGAAGTACAAGGATAAAACCTACAGCGGCTACTGGTCGCTCTGCGCTGCCGTCAACAGGGCCCTGGACGACGGTCAGTGAGCGCCGGGGAGCGGGGTCGGGCCGGGGCAGCGGGCGAGGGGCGCCAGAAGCCGAGCGTCGAGTATAAAATAAAAGCGGTGCTTCGAAAGCGGGACCCGGTCTTGCGAACTGCTGCTCGCTGTGTCGGTAGCTCTATATGTGCAGCGTCCTGTAGAGCTTGGGGAAGGGAAGGTGAAGTGCTTTCAAAATACCCTTGTACTGAAACTACCTAACTCGTGGGTCTAACTGGTTATCTCTTCCATTGGAAAGACTTTAACGGTTACTAGTAAGCTGTGCATGACTTTGGTTATTTCACGTGTGTTCTTAAGATAAATTGTATATTTCCATGACAAATGAAAAAAATGAGACATAAACTGAGAATCCTCTGGGCTAATCTAATACCAGAGCAGCTAAAGTCTGAAAACCCTTATGCCCCTCAAACCAGTATTTTAAACTAGTATTTTTAAGTTTTGCATTTAAAACCAGTAGTCCAGCATTCACTCTTGTTGCTGTCCTCAGGAAAAAAAAAATCTATTTGTAGGTATCGATGAAAGTTTTAACTAATCTTCTGCATAGTTCTTCATAAATTAAAGGGCATTAGGGAAAACAGGCCTATGCTGACTACATTAGTTATATTTGCTAGTGTGCTATGTAAACACCACATTCAAAATACGAAGACTATGCAGCTGGGGAAAATGACATACAAAGACTAAGAATGATTCCATGGTTGTATGTTGGAAATTTGTTTTTAGTAGAAGAAAGCATTGTGTGCACTCACAAATTTAGTTTTGAGCAGCCCTATGACTGTAGTTATCATTGAAAACAATGGTGAATTTAAGAGTTGGTAGACCTTTTGATCTTCCTATACAAGTGCTTTCATCTGTAGCAGACCACTTCATTAGGTCTATATGTTATGTTTTACGATAGCCTAAATATCTTATTTGCACTTTTCTGAAGGAATACCTATCACCAGTGCATCCTATTTTGCCACCATGACGCTTGACCAAGTTAGGCATGTATTTCGCTCGGACACAGAAGTGCCTATACCTTTGATTGAAGAAAGACATCGGGTGCTGAATGAAAGTGGAATAGTTCTGTTAGAGAAGTTCGGAGGATCTTTCCTCACCTGTGTTAAAATGAGTGAGAAGAGTGCTCAGAAACTACTGCATCTCGTACTGGAAAATTTTCCTTCCTACAGAGATGAAGCTGTATTTGAGGTAAGCTAGTTCTAAAGCTCTGAAAAAAGAATCATACAATTTAGTAACAGTGAAAGAGTCTTGATAGTCCGCAACTAGTCAGGATAAGAGTCATGTTCTGTTTCCCACCAGAGAGCCTTTTTCTTCATATGCTGTCTTCATCACCTTATTGTACATCACCAAGTTCCCAATAAGATCACTTCTCCTTTGTACTCCTTACAAATGCATAATAATTGAGAGGATTCCTGCTTGAAAAATCAGAATCCTTTTTCCTTTATTTTCTTTCCTTGAATTGCTGCCAAACCTCCTCCTCCCATCTTCTTTTTACTTTTACCTTGAGGTTTGCTGCAGCTAATGAAGGAAATGAAACTGGTAGAATTAATGCAGAGCTACTGCAAGTCTACCTTCTAACTGTTGTTAATTCAACAGACATAACGCAAATGACTACAGGTTAGAAGTAACCCATACTTTCATCAATGTTGACAGTGCACTGCAGCTTTTTGGAGCCAATTTACTGAAAGAAACCAATGGGAATTAAACAGAGACCATCTGGTATTTTTTGTCTCCTATACAGACATATCTTCATTTAGCATTGGTGACTTATGTAGCAGCTCCTGTGCTCAGTTGCATGTGCAGTAGTACTCAGCTGTTACATCATTAAGTCCAAAAGACTTTATGTTAGTGACAGTATAGCCTATATTAATAGTCTGTGCAGTCTTTTTAAGGTAGCTCCTTGGAATACCAGTCACTGAAGCTTTGAACCTATTGCACTTAGTGCCCTTTGGTAGGACGTGTGATTTTATTTTCCTTTGTCTCCTGCTACGAAGTAAGATATATTTACATGAAAAATCAGATTCTTTCTAATTAATCTTTGAAACTACTGCTTTAGTTTATTTGGGATTTTTTAACATATAAAGTAATATTTTGACAATTTTTATGATCATAAAGGAACTATTTTCTAAGTAAAATGATAGTATTATCTTTATAGTGACTGTACTCATTGTCTTTCATGAGATGATGATGAGTGCTTTATAAAGCAAGTCTCCCTAAAAGCAGCAGCAGACTACAGAATGAAAAGGTATTTAAAAAATGATCCCAGTCTGTAAGCACTGACATAGTAATAAAGTCTACTGCATAGACACTCTTTTTCTGCCTTCACAGAGCAAGATGTATATTTTGAAGGTGGTGACATGGATCACATAATTTTTATGGCAGCAGGTTGAGCTCTCACAAGTAAGACTTTTAAATGGTTAGGAGGGAACTGGAAAGATGGTGAGATATTCAACAGCAAACCAGTGCTTTTCAGTATCTCTCCATAGGAGAAATAGATATGATTATAAAATAAGTCCTACATTAGACTCATACTATTACAGATTGCTACAGCTCTCCTATGTTCTGACCTTCTAGGGGAATTTCTGAGTTAACACAATTATTTGATATGTTTTTCCAAATACATGAAAAAATACTTTTAATAATTATACATATAATCACAGAAATTGCCAGTGTTAGTTTTTTCTGAAAAAGGAAATGGAAACCAAAACCAACATCTCAAAAACATTTTTTCCTCCTAGGTGGATAATTCCTATTTCGATGCTGTGCTGCATTTGATTCCCAACAGCGGTTTAAATTTTAGATGTTATACTCACGTATCAGGGTTTTCATGTTCTGACATAGACATAGTGGAGTCCTTTCTGACCTTCCAGTTATTGACATTGCATGTATTTACCTTTTATTTACCATTCATCACCTGAGACTGAGGTTGTAAAATTCTCATGATCCTCCATTCTTTGCTTTTTTTTTTAAATGACTGTGCTATCACATTTTGCTCTTTGCCAAGACAGTACTCCTTTTTCTTTTATGTCTACTCTATTTTCCTTTAATGTCAGTAGGTCGTAATTAGATATGTCCCTTGATACTAGCACACTGTACTGTACTGGAGAAAAGATGCAAAAGTCCGTGTATGTGATAACATTTCCTGCAAAGGGAGTGTGTTGCAGAAAAAAAAAAAAAAAAGAAGTATAGTTGTTTTGCCATCTTGGAAAAACTTCCAGTGTTGGATAAATTGTACTAACTTTTCTATCCTTCACAGACAGAATCACAGACTAGGCAAGGCTGGAAGGGACCACAGTGGGTCATCTGGTCCAGCTTCCCTGCTGAAGCAGAGTCATCCCAGAACACATGGCACAGGAGTGCATCCAGACAGTTCTGGAGTATCTCCTGGGAGGGAGACTCCTCAACCTCTCTGATCAATCTGTGCCAGTGCAGTCACCTGCACAGTAAAGAAGTTCTTAAGTTCTTCCTCTTTGAGATGTAGTATCATCCACCTAATGCTTTCCTTGCTTTCTGATGAATAGTGGGAAAATTTACTAGAAATGCTTAGTAGTCTTTTTCATATTGAGATTTTTATATAAACTTAATAAGCTCTGTGCAACATAAAAATTAACAATCAAAACAAAGAAATTACAAACCCATCTGCTCAAGGACAAGTACCAGACAGTATTTTTCTTCCAAATTAAACTGCAGCATGAAATGAAAAGTTTGGTTCTTATGCTGCCTTGCTCTGCCCTTGCAAAATGGTATGGTGCTAGAGACAATCAGTTCTTTATTATTGGAAAAATCTTAATGCTATGAAAGAATGACACGCTTGCTTAGTGGCAGTAGGAGCTATCATAAAATTTGGTCTATTAATGATTTACTTCTTGTTATCACTTCTTGTGTGATGTTTCAATTGATGTTTCGTTATTTAACATACAGAATCTTGTGTGTTCTCTAGAAGGAAGTTTGTGCATCTATGTTAAGTATAGAATGAGGCACAGAGAAGGCAGGAATTTTGAGCATGTTTGCAGAAGTTCTTCTTTGAAATGTAGTTGAACTTCTCAGTGTTTTTGGAGAATAGCACAATAGAATAAGGACAAAAAGTATAATTTGCCATCAGGAATAGTTATAGCATCTTGGCAGTAAACACAGAGAAGCATTCATTAGTTTTCACTAGAATTCTATTTCTTTAACAGTACAGATAAATGGATTAAAAAATGTTTTAATTGTCCAATACAATACATGCCTATTAAGCTTCTCTTGTCAAATTAAAAGGTTGAATGAACTCTAGAGTTTCTGAAAATTAACATTTGCTGGACTTGCAACTACAGTGTTTGCCAAGTGGAAGTAAACCAATATGAATGTGTTCTGAGATCCAAGCATATTCTAATTTTTATTCACTGCAGTGACTTCTATTATGTTATTCTTTTATTTCAGTTTATTTATGAGCATTCCAAATAATCCTTGTTTGTGGCTTGATGTTGTTTAGATTTTAAGGAGTTTAAGAGTATTGCACTTTAATTCTGTTCTAGTTAAGTAATACGTTTGCTGAACAATATGATATGGTTAACGTGTTATTTGCTATATTTATTGATGTTTCAGGTACTTAAATAATCTATGAATTTCTTTCTTCAGAAAAAGAAGGTGTCTTTCTACAAACGGGCACAAATACTTGTGGCTGACACATGGAGTGTATTAGAAGGCAAAGGAGATGGCTCTTTTGATGATATTTCTAGTCTGACAATATTTGCTGACTACAGAATTCCTCAAGTTCTTGTTCACTTAAAAGCAATGAAGTATTCTGAAGAATTAATGAAGAAACTACGTGAAGGTTTGTTCTGCCCTTGCTAATATCAAGTAATCTTACGTCTTGACGTAGACTAAAGCTAGTTCTAAAAATATAATCTTTTGTCCATGGAAGGGTTATCTGCCTATTTTTTTTTCCTCCAGGGAACAAAGATTTCTTATGTAGTGATGAGGTAACAGGAAGGAACTTTTTCTCTAACCATGATCTTGAATGAGCTCTTGAGTTTACATTTTTATAAAGACCTAACTCTTCTGTGGATTAAACATTGGTAAGGGAGGGATTAAAGAGGCTCTAAGATAATTGATTTCTGAGTTTCTGAAAGGCTGCTGTTGCAAAACTACTTTTCAGCATAAGAAAAGTTATGATTGTTGGGGTTTACATAAAAGAAATAATAATTTTGTCATTAATTCAAATATGATGCAAAAGTATGGGAATTCCTGTTTATTTGTACTGAACTGCTAGTTAACAAGCAAAGCCGTATTATAAGCATCCTTAAAAATATATTGCTTTAAATGAAGTTAATTGCATATGACTAGACTCCTGTTTTTAAAGCATGGTTCTGACCATGAATTTTAGTGAATAAAAATATAAGCCAATCCCTTTTGCACCGTAAAATGACTGTATTTAGATGTAGGACTGTTATTACGCTATTTCAAAAATACTCAGCAAGATAGATTAATGCAGTCACCCATGGATCTTAACAGAATGGCCATATATATATTTATGTCTATATGTGTATCTATATATTACATAGACCAGATAGACATTTTATCCTTCCATAAATCCTAATGAGAACATTCCCATTTAAGTCATTCCAGTAAGTTCTCTTTACATTTAGTTCTTTGGGGGGGTTGTTTATTTTTAATTTTAAAATCTTAGACTAGAGTTATCCTGTCAGAAAATATACTATGCAGTATAATAACTATATACTAAAAAGTATACTATAATAAAAGACTATCCTTTTTGTCCCCACAAGCAAAGAAATGGTCATATGATGTGCAGTATACCCTGCTCCTAATGCAGTTCCTTAGAGTACAGGATGTTGTTTTAACAGAATGGGAGGGAAGCTTGTAAGTGCATATGGTAAAATTAAAGTAACCATTAGAAGATGTATAGCAACATTGTTAACAGTTGTACAGTAAGTAATGAAAACTGGAATCTTAAAACAGAATAAATGTGGACCGGAAAAAAAAAGAGCAAATTTAGGCACTCCTTGGCCTTCTGTCTGTTGCATGTAAATGGATTGCTCTCTCTTGTGCCTGCAGGAACAATTTTCCAATCTGGAGACAAAGAGGAGGTAGAGATCCGTGGCTGTTCTATTTGGTGTTGTGCATTGATTTGTAAGCACCTTCAGGAGCTCTATCAGAAGAAGGGTCAGGACATGCATGAAAAGATCAATGCGGTTTTACTTGATTATTATCTTTGGGACTATGCCAGGGATCACAGGGAGGAGATGAAAGATACTCCCTTTCACCGGGTACGGTGTATATATTACTGAAGTCGAGTCCGATAGCTGTTGTATTGTTGCCTTATCTTTTGAACTGCAGTTTTGCTTTTCATATGGTAGTTTGTCATGCACTAATTTGGAGCTGGTTACATCAGATGCCTGTTTTCTGGTGATGTATTAACAACTCGTTTGTTTGTTGTTGTTGGTTACCTTTTCTCGTAATCTTTTGCTTGCCCTGACTGGAATTAACAGTGTAAATGTTGCTGGGCAGCCCATGTTAATGCGGGATTTGTTACTCCTGCTTCAAGCTCTGTATTGGTGTACGTAGCCTGTGTGCACAGCCAGGTGTGTGTGCAGACCCTGTGGTGTACCTCGCATCCCCGGCCTGTGCCCCGTGCCTGCCCGTCCCCTCTCACACCTGCACAGAGGTGGCAGGTGCTCGGCACACACTTCACCACTCAGAGATGAGAGTGGAACCGGTCCGTTCATCCAATAAACAGTGCCGTGACAGACGTGTCTTGGGGTGTATCTGTGTTTTTACTGCCGTGGGCGTGACGGTGGGGGCTCAGTCCACGCGGGAAGGGAGGGGAGGAATCACTGAATCAATTAGGTTGGAAGAGATCTGTAAGATCGAGTCCAGCCTCTGACCAAATACCACTTTGTCCATAGACCATGGCACTGAGTGCCACGTTTCCCTTAAACACCTCCGGGGACAGTGACTCCACCACCTCCCTGGGCAATCCGTTCCAATATTTAATCACCTTTTCTGTGAAAAAATTTTTCCTAATGTCCAAAGTGAACCTCCCCTATCACAACTTGAGGCTGTTTCCTCTTGTCCTGGCACTTCTGCCTATGCGCAGAGGCCGAGCCCCACCTTGCAATCTCCTTTCAGGCAGTTGTAGAGAGCAATAACGTCTCCCCAGGGCCTCCTTTTCGCTAAACACCCACAGCTTCCTCAGCCTCTCCTAACACGGCTTGTGCCCAGGTCCTGCTCCCGCTCCGCTGCGCCTCTGGACACGCTCCAGCACCTCCCTGTCCCTCCCGACGCGGGGGGCCCAGAGCCGGCCGAGGCGGGCAGGAGGGGCGGGAGCGCTGCCAGTCACGCCGCTGCCCGCGCTCCTCCGGCCGCTGGGGGCGCTGTGGGCGCGGGCGGCGGCCCGACATGGCGGCCGTTGCCTAGCGAGGGGCCGTAAACAGCGCGGGGGCACCGGCCCGGCGCTGCCCTCCCTCGGCCCGGGCCCGGGGCACGGCTCGCGGCGCGCTGCGGGAGCCGGGGAAGGCGGGCTGCGCGGCCCTTGGCGCAGGCCGAGACCCTCGCGTGAGTCCGATCGCCGCTACTCCTCAGGTTTGGAGACGCGGCAAAATCGGAAAATGTGCTGGGCCGCCCTCACAATATCCCTGCAAGCGAAAAGGTTGCCAGTATGTTTGCTCCTGCCTTACGGCAGCCGCGGGCAAACGATGCTTCGGCACCGATGAATCTCTCCAGCTCTGGCAAATTGGGAATATTTCATATTTCCACATTCTTTTATAAAACAGATTCTTATGAAATAGGGTTTTCCTCCCACATCCGGGACGTGGTTTCTCCATTTATTCATTTGTTTGTTTGTTTATTTATTTATTAATATAATTTTAAAAAGAGAGGAGGAAATGTCAGCACTTTAGAGCAGTACTTGCTGAGGGGTAAAAAAATATTGCACCCAGGTAACTAAACCCAGTTTTCAATCAAAATGTGTTTTGCATCTGTAGTTAGTAAGTTTATGTATCTGTTTGTGATTGCTATGTCCCTTATGATACAAATCTTTACTCACTTTGATGCTTTGCTTGCTTATTCTTATGCTCAATGGAATGGGGCTTTTCTTTTTTCAAACTTCAGATGGTTTCTCAGCTGTGGATAGCCAAGTCCTCAAACTAAACAGAATAAAATGAAATGCAAAGGCTCTTTTCCTTGCAGCTGCAAGACAACACTCTTTTAAGCTGTTAGTTTTCAACAAACGTGAATTTTGGGGGCTTAGTTGATTTCTGCCAATTCAGTAATACAGCTTTCTTAAAGGCAATGTGTGTGAGAGCAGAAAGTTCAGCAAACTTTATTGTGCATGACAAAGATTCTCAGAAATAGCAACAACAACAAAAAAGATGTGTTGGATCCCATGCAGGTTTTTGAATTCTAATGAAAAACAACTGTAAAGAAAGGCTATTCCTCAATATTTACAGATGTGCTACTGTGCCATGCTTGTGCTGTAAGAATGACTATGCACCAAGCAGAATAATGAACCATGTATGCTAAAATTATAATTAGTAAAAAATAATTACATGCGTGCTTAAAGATACAGATCAAAATCAGAGGAATGCTTTACATATAGTAGCTAGATACATTTAAAATCACACTTCTTTGTGCTTGTTGAGTTAGAAGTGTTTGGTGCTTCATAAGTGGAAAAGGGTTTTAAAATGTGTACATACATACAACTTTTGGAGAAAAAGGTTTTGTTTGACTGATTTGTGTTGCCTATGAAATGTGAATGCAGGAATAGGAAAATGAGAGGATCTGTTGTAAGCCTTTGCTTTATCAACAGTGTTTATTAACAAGCTCTTACGATACTGTGGCTTCGTATGGCTGTGTTATATTCAAATAGGAAATCAGACAACTTTTAGACTTAAGTCTGCTAGCTTAAAAATTAAGAGAGGCAAAATTAATTTATAATTGATTAAATAGTTATTAATAGAGCTGCATTTATATCAGGTACTTTTCAAGATTGTAATAGTGCTTTCGTATTCCTTAGGAAATCTCAACTTTCCACTTCAGGAAAGTAATTCTTATGTATTATATAACATAGACAACTTTTTTTCCTTAGTTGCAGACAACAGTGAATGGGCTGAACAGAGCAGTGGTAACAGATTTCCTGTTGACTATGTGAACACTGAGGGAGAAGCATAGGGGTGAAGTCTGGCATGGAGGAGATCCCAGTTAAAGTTGCAGTCCGAGTCAGACCTCTGCTTTCCAAAGAAATACTTCATAACCACCAAGTATGTGTCAGATTAGTCCCAAATGCTAAACAAGTTATCATTGGAAAGGACCATATCTTCACTTTCGATTTTGTATTTGGGAAAAACTCAACCCAAGAAGAAGTTTATACTGTTTGCATTAAGCCTCTTCTAGTGTCTCTGACTGAAGGATACAATGCTACAGTCTTTGCATATGGACAGACTGGTTCTGGGAAGACTTACACCATCGGTGGTGACCACATTGGTAGGTTATAGAAAGGTTTTTGATTTTTTTTTTACATTGGTGAACAACGTATTTGTGCAAGTTAAATATTTATTATATAGCAGATGATGCTGCAGAATTTTAATGGCCAAGGCAAAAACATGTAGTTAAAAAAAAAGCTTCCAAAGTTTATGTGATAATTCAACTGTTCTAAAACCTTCTCCATAAACTAGGCTATACCAAAAATATCTATGAAAAACCCGATATATAAAGTGCTCTTTCACATTCCAGATTTTAACATGCAACTTAAATTAGAATTTCTTTCTGAAATGTAGTGTTTTTGGAGATTTTTGCAACATGTATCTTACCTTGAAAATGTCTGCATTAGGCACTTAATTGTTTGCTTGCACAATCTATGTTTGATTTGTTTGTTTGGAGTTTTTTTGAGAGACATTTCTGTGACATCAAATTTATGATTTAATTCTTCCAAATGAATATAAAGAAATTATTATAAATCTCTTGGTAAAATCTTCCTTTTATTTAGAATCACAGAATCATTTTGGTTGGAAAAGAGCTCTAAGACCATAAAGTCCAACCATTAACCCAGCATTTCCAGGTCCATAACTAAACCCCTTCCAATGCTTGACTACTCAGTTAAGAAATTTTTCCTAACACTCCATCTAAACCTCCTAGGTGCAACTTGAGGTAATTTCCTCTTGTCCTATCACTTTTTACTTGGGAGAGGAGACTGACCCCCACCTGGCTGCACTCTCCTTTCAGGGACTTGTAGAGAGTCATAAGGTCTCCCCTGAGCCTTCTTTTCTCCAGGCTAAACACTCCGAGCTCCCTCAGCTTCTCCTCACAGGACTTGTGCTCCAGATCTTTTACCAGCTCCATTGCCCTTCTCTGGACACACTCCAGCACCTCAATGCCTTTCTTGTAGTGAGGGGCTCAGAACGAAACACGGGATTCGAGGTGTGGCCTCACCAGTGGAGTACGGAGGGACAATCCCTGCTCTCATCCTGCTGGCCACACTGTTTCTGATAGAGGCCAGGATGCCATTGGCCTTCTTGGCCACCTGGGCACATCCTGGCTCACGTTCAGTTGCTGTCAAGCAGCACCCCAGGTCCTTTTTGGCCAGGCAGCTTTCCAGCCTCTCTGCCCCCACCCAGCCTGTGGTGTTTCGGGGGACTGTTGTGGCTCAAGAGCAGGACCCTGCACTTGGCTTTGTTGAACCTCATACTATTGGTTTCTTCTGCTTATTGTTGTAACTTCACTTCTATTCCCTCTAGTAGCAGTTGTATAGTGTTCCTGTAAGTACCATTGCTTGCCAAACTGTTTAGGTAAATCCACATTTCACAGTCTATGGCTGTTCATAGCACTGCAATTACAACCTTTTAGTTTAATAAAGGTATTTATTAAATTAATAGATGTGAAAAACCCTTTAGTTTTTTGGTAAAAAACATTCTTGGTATTCTCTCATAGGCAAACAGTTTCCATATTCTTGGATAAAGGACAAAGAGTATTAATGGAAGCATTGTCCTATGCTGAATATTTTTTTAAAAAGCAGAGTTTGCCACTAATGTTCCATGTCTACTTTGAAAAAATAGGAAATTACTGTAAATGTTGGTCATAAATCTTGTCTCACCAAGTTACCCATTATTTTGCTTTAAGTAGAATTTATAGTTTCTCAAACACTTGAGATGTCATTGTGAACTATAATGAGTAGAGATAAAGAAGAAATGTCTACTCTGAGTATAGTTTTAAAGCAGATTCCATATTTTTGATAACTTTCATGACTACGTGAAAGATTAAGTGACATGTAATTTAGAACTTAAATTTGAATCCTATTACTGGCTACAAACAAAAATCCTGAAACACAGAAAAAAAAATTTACAAAAATCTTTGTGAACAACCAGCTCTTCAGATTCCTTAGTATGTCGAGTACGAAATCTCACAGACTTCTCTCAATTTTCAGTCTTTGTAATTTATGTAACAGAATGACTGCTAGCCTCTCTGACATTTGTGCTTGTATTTTAGCATCAGTTGCAGTGGATGAAAGGGGTATAATCCCACGGGCTATTCAGGAATTATTTCAGCATATTTCTGAACACCGTAATATTAACTTCCATGTGAAAGTATCTTATATAGAGGTTTACAAGGAAGAACTTCGAGATTTGTTGGAGTTGGAGACTTCTGTGAAAGAACTACATATCCGAGAAGATGAGAAGGGAAATACAGGTAGGATTTCAGCTCTAAAATTCGTTGTGTTGGGTTTCAGTTTGTGTCCAAATTATTCTTGCTTTCTCTTGAAAGTGCTTATTCATTACTAATACTAGGGGGAAAAAAAAGTTTCAGAATGTGAACTCAGTTTAGCTGATTTGAAGCAGTTTGGGGTTTAAATGCCTGTAAGCAATATAGATGTTCTATCTATAGGGATGGCAATGGCAACAAATGATAAAGTTAATATACAATTATTATTTCTGCAAATTTTATCTAGACACAAAATAGTGTGTTCAAGTATTCACTTGAATAAATATATTCTGATTAAACCATCGCTTCTCCCTTCAAAATTACAATTGTTAAGCTAATTAGATTTTAAATATCTGCTCTCCTTTCACTATGAAATGAGTGGAAGAGATCACTCCTTTAAGAGGAGGAATAGTAGATATTTTTGGAGGCTTTGAGATTAACACTTGCCCTATAGGTATCCTATTCATCACATGAAAATGCTGGAAGCATCCATGTCAGAGATATTTTATTCTGAAAGAATCTAATTTGCTTTAGGCTTAGCTTTCTATTCTTTTTATTTTTACTGTTGTGTTTAATAATATTATACTGTTGTAACAAGCTGTCATGGTTTTTTTGTCTGTAGCTGGGAGACGGCACTAGTTTAGCACAAATCTTGCAGAAAATATCATTGCTTCAAAAGGATTCCACAATATATTTTAAATTATTTTTCTTCTTCAGTACAGTTTGAGTCAGCTCCAGTAGATTGTGCTAGACCATTTTCCATCCTCCATTAAAAGAAAAATATGACAAAAAATATGGTTGGTAGGAGTACTTGGTAGAAGTAGACTTCCACTTTATTTGTTTACTAACAGATACCTGTCCCAAAGGCCCAACTATCTGCGCTACTCAGAATAGAAATTCTGTTCTTAATACAGGCTGGGAATCATTTTTACTAAAAACTTTATTGGTTTTAGGGTTGATTTTTTAACTGTCAAAATATCCTTTGAGCTGACTTTGCTCATACTTTTCCTAGCTGGCATTAGACTGTAAATTGTGTAAGGTAATATGCAATGTGTAAATGAGTTCTGTCTTGTGTCTAAGATATTGTTATGACACAATACACCCATATTTAAATATCTGCAGGTTTCAGATGTGTTATGTTTCATGCTTTTCACATTTTGTATCTTCTATTTCTATAGCTATATGCTGTGACCTCATAATAATGCAGGCTTGTATGTTTCTCTAATTTGTATTTATAGTTATTGCTGTAAACTTTTGCTGAAGAGTTTAGAATTAATTAAATTTTTCTTACTTTCATCTGGTTTGGTGTTTGAAGTTATTGTTGGTGCTAAGGAATTCCAAGTAGAATGTGCAGATGAAGTGATAAGCCTGCTGGAAAGTGGCAATGCAGCTCGTCACACAGGCACAACACAGATGAATGAACGCTCTAGTCGATCTCACGCCATTTTTACCATCAGTATTTGTCAGAAGCAGTCTGCAGAGTGTCAGAAAAATACCGATGCTGCACAGGATCCGATTGCTTCAAAGTTTCATTTTGTGGATTTGGCAGGATCAGAGAGGGTATCAAAGACTGGAAATACTGGTGAACGCTTCAAAGAATCAATTCAGATCAATAGTGGTCTCTTGGCTTTGGGAAATGTTATCAGTGCCCTTGGAGACCCAAAAAGGAAAACTGTACATATACCATACAGAGATGCTAAAATCACTCGTATTCTGAAAGACTCCCTTGGAGGAAATGCCAAGACTGTTATGATAACATGTATAAGTCCATCCTCATTGGACTTTGATGAATCTTTAAATTCCCTCAAATATGCCAACAGAGCCAAAAACATTAGAAATAAACCAGTAGTAAATTACAACCCTGAAAAACACCGCATTGATGAAATGGAACTTGAAATCAAATTGCTTCGGGAAGCTTTGCAGAATCAGCAGGTCAGTAGTCCGTGTTTACATGACTTAAATCAAGAAAAATCTCGTATCAGTTCACTTGAGGAGCAGCTCACCCGCCTTCAGGTTCAATATTGCAGTTACAGAAATTGTGTAGATGAAGCTTTCCCCTTTCTGGTTGATTTGAATGATGATGTTAGCTTAAGAAGAAGTCAGCACGACAGGTTGCAGAGGTGGATCACTATGGTACAGAAAGTGAGGAAGGAAGCTGTCACCATCCAGGAGACTGACACAGGAACTGAGACCAGCCCAGAACCACATCACATCACAATTCTTCAGCTAAAGAGGGAACTAAAGAAATGCCAGGTATTTAATGATAAGTTGTTTATTTAAATGACTAAGTGAAAAAGCAGTTTGCCAGAACATGAATTCTATTTTGAAAGATATATAAAACTGTTACCTGTAGTTAATTTGACAATTTAAATTTAATTTACAATTTTGCATAATTTTGTTTGGCTAATCTCTGGGACATAGGTTTATTTTAACGGATGTTTGAATACACAGTCAATGATGACAGAGATAAGTGAAGTAATATTTTGTCTAGTCAGCTTTAGGATGAACTGTTTTATCTGTTAGACTTTTGGTTTTAGCTATGCTAGTGTTCTAGGTCTGGCTGGGATGGAGTAAGTTTTCTATATAGCAGCTCTTAGGGTGCTGTGTTTCAGATTTGTGACCAATGCAATGATAGTAACACAGTAATGTTTTAGGTCTTGCTGAACGTATTTTGCATAGCAAGATGCCTTCTCTTTTTCTGCCTCTGCCCTGTAGTGAATAGATTTAGGGGTGCACAAATAGTTGGAGACAAAAACAATGCAGATGACCTGAACTAATCAAAGAGAGATTTCATGTCATATAACATGATGCTCAGCAATAAACAGGGAGAGCAGGAGGTATAGGGAGGTTAGTTGTATTTTGCCCAGGGACTTCTTGGGCATCAGTCAGCCTTGGGAGGTGGTGGGTGATTGCTTTTGCATCATTTGTTTTGTTTTATTTTCTTTTCTTTCTCTCTTCCACTTCACCTTCACTTACTGTTCAATTTCTATCTTGACCCACAAATTTTCTTGCTTTCACTCTTGCTTTGCTCTTCCTCTGTCCCACTAGGGGATGGGGGTAAATTAAAGGACAGCTCTGTGAGTTTAGCTGTCTGCTGGAGTAACCCACAGTAGTCTATTTTGGCATCCAACCTGCGCCTCAAGGCCTTCAAGATAATTAAAGATCTGATTAGTGCGCTAGATTAAACTTGTAGCTGTTAATACCTGTTTAGTTGTTATTTGAGTGACTGTTGCAGTTCATGAAGCTGCATATTTGCTTAGGATGCTGACTTGTGTGTGTCCTTGAATATTCATATGCTTGATTCCTTTCTAGTTGTACAACAGCCTCCAAAAATCATTAATGATTATTTTCAGATTTTGCTGGTTTGTATGCTGTTTATAACTTTGTTTTCCTTTGCTTGGGAGAGCTATGGCAAAACCACTGGCCATCAGCCTAATCTGGTATTACACTCTGGATGTCCCAGTACTCCAAGAACCACATCATGGATAAAACCAGCAACTATACTTTCCCCCTCTTCTTCTCTGAGAAACATTTTGTGGAGAGAGGGGAAAAATGGCACCTATCCTTCCTCTCCTCCAGGATAGTTTTTTATAGCCTTGATGTAATGACTTCTGAGTTTCTTCAGTATCCTCATGTAATCAGACTGTTCATATTGATGTGTTGTGATCCAGATTTTGATTATTGTTCATAAGTTAAACAGCTAGTTGGAGATGCCAAACAGGAACATGCTCTAAGGTGATTGATCCATGGGGTGTCAGTGTATATGGGAGGGGTTGGGCAGGTACATAGGGCCATTGCTGGCTCTGACAGCTTGTGGTTTCATGTCTGAACAGGCTCATAAACACATCAAACTAATACTTCATTTGAAGGATCGAAGGTGAAACTACAGTGAGTTCTATAGCTGTGTTGGATCTCGGCCATGCCTATAAAGTCACTGTCTGTGCCCTCAGAAATGCAAGAGTTCTGGTCTGAAAGCCTTCAAGCAGGCACTGAGAAGGTCTCTTGCTCTGAGGCCTCACAAATACTAAACCAGAGACCGAACCCTCAACTATAATAGTTGATCTTGTAGTTGAGAAGAAACAGTGGAAGCAGATACCAAGTTAGTAAGAGATGAAGCAGCTCCTGCTCAGAGGAGGAGAGAGGAAGAATCAGAATAGGCAGCCTGTTCTGCAGCGGGATAGGAAAGCAAAGAGACAGAAATCATAAGAGGTGGGAGCTACCCTGTCCATGACCTAGCTGCAAGATAATATGTAAAGATTTTGCCTGACAGTAAGATGAGCTAATTGCTACCTGGTTGCTCCAGAGCTGAAATACTGGGGCTAACAGTCTGGAACTGGAAGGTAGGGAAACACAGCAACTGGAACCCTTTGCTAGGGACTGTGGGATTCACAGAGGCATTAGAAGAGGGTCAGGCACCTGCAGGCTCTGAAGGTGACTCCTATTGAGCAAGACAAAATATAGTCTTAAGGAAGGTACTGTTACCCAGTGAAGCATGTGGACTGTCATAGAGGAAAGTATCTAGTGTTTGAGGAAATTTTAGGTGGTGGAGGTGGTCTGCAATGACATGGACAATAATCAGGCTGCGAAAGATCCAGACAACATACAGGGTGCATGATCTGTGTGGCAGAAGTCTGTGCAGAACATACTGACATCTTGTGACAGCAACCTAGCTATCCTGAATTGGGCTAACTCTGTGGCACCACCTTTGTACAGATCAGTCTGCCAGCCCTAGTGATTCACTGAGAAACTCTATTCCCTCTCCCTGCTATGGGCCTGCATCTCAGCTGTGGAAAGACTGTCCAGCAACTCAAAAGAGAATGTGGATAATCTCTTTACCTCCTTGCTTGGGGAGACCAGCAGATTGGCTACCACAAATAGGAGTTTCTCTTCTTAAAGGAAAGGGAGCCATGGACACATGTCACATGCCACCCTGCAGCTCTGTCTGCATGACTGTGAAAAGGATATGAGAAGTGGGGTGGTGCACCTGTTTTGGTCCTGGAACTCTGTGTACGTGAATAGTTGGAAAAGAGGTCCTTCCAGGAAGATTACTGTTCCAGTTGCTATCAAGCAATTCCTGAGATGCAATAGACCCCTCCCCTCTTTCTGGTACTGACTCAATGGACTTATGTCCCAGTGGGTTTGAGCCCCATGCTCCTACCAAGGAAGGATTGTGCTGGTCTGTTGTAGGACCATACAACAATTCTTGTAGCATAACTTGGGCTCCTGTCCTGAGTGATAACCGTAACAGACAGAACCCACTTTATGGACTAAATGAACTCAGGGGAACATTTTATGGGCATTTTACAGGAACGGCCTATAGACTAAAGGAACGACATCTGTGTATACATCAAAGGATGAGAAGGGAAGGATGGTTAATGAGGTTGCATTGGACAGTGTGGGACTTGAGCATGGCAGAAATGGTGTGGAATGTGGGGTGGAGATAGTACTAGGTCTGACTGGGATGGAGTTAATTTTCTTCATAGATGCTTGCAGGGTGCCATGTTTTACATTTCTGACAAGTTCAATGCTGATAAAACACCAGTGTTTTAAGTCTTGCTGAGCAGTGTTTGCACAGCATCAAGGCACTGACTCTTTTTTTCTGTCACACCAGTGAGTAGATAGGGGGTATGCCCAGGGACAGGGGAAGAACAACCAGACAGATGACCCACGTCAACCAAAGAGATGTGTCACACCATATGACATGCTCAGAGATTGAAAGGGGGAGGACTAATAAAGTCTTAGTTATGTTAGCTGTCTTTTTGCTCTGGAGCTGGTGGGCATCTGTCTACCCATTGGAGACACTGACTGATTGGTTTTGCATTAATTAATTACCTTTGCATTACTTGTGTTGTTTTGTCTATTCTTCCACTTTGCCTTCACTAACTGAACAATTTCTGTCTTGATCTACAAGCTTTCTTGCTTTTACTCTTCCTTGGGACTGGGGGCTTGGAAGTGAGGGAGTGGTTATGTGTGCTTAGCTGCCTACATGGGGAAACCCAAAACAGTTGTCGTGTGAGCTCAGAAATTGTTTTGAATCCTGCAAGTATATTACTCTGTCAAAAGCATCACAGATATAATTACCATACAGATATTTTCACAAATATCAGTGAACTTACAGATAACTTTTAAGTTTGCCACTTATGTCTAATATTATCTAATACTATGTATGTAATGTGCTAGTCTGTCTAATGTTACAAAGTTGTCTCGACATCTATTATCTCTAAGTAATTTCCTAACCTGTATTTCTTCAGCAATGGTCTCACAAAAAACTCCTGTATTTCTTTTTCATTACCATGCCTTTAGCTAAGTGAGTTTCTAAACTATTTGCAGATTTGTCTAAACACTTGCTTTTGTGTTAAATATCAACTTCTTCTTTTTGGTGACATCATTATTCTTTACGGTCTTCTAGATGAGGTGAGAATTTCCAAACAAGATACGGGAGTCTTAGCATGCAGATATCATACGAGGGTCCTGTCGTACCAGTAGCTCTGATTAGCTGTTTCTCTCACAGCAGACAGTAGTCCTAGACAATGACCTATGGGGAGAAGTGCTTCAGCCTTCTCACACGTGGTAATGTCTCCTCACAGAACTGACACATGATCAATAAATAATTCTTTTTGGGAACACCCCCATATACATTTAGGAAGTACATCTGTTGGATATGCTGAGATAAAATGTTGACTGTGAACAACAAAGCAAAAAAATAATGCAGATTATTGTACAATGAACAGTCTCAAATTGAAATTAATTTTATGACTTAAAAAAACTGTACACTAGTTGGAAACTGACTGAAGTTCTGACATCAGATGAATAGCTCAGAAAAACTAATTTGAGTTTATCAGGTAGTGGAAGGAGGTAGTGATCCAACAAGTTAGAATTTTGTAGCATTAGCCCATTTTTAGTTTGCACACCAAACTGTAATAAGCCTGTAGATTGTTATCAGACAATTGCATAAACAAATTCTGTTTCTCCTTTGTTCTCAATCAATCTAAATCACAGCATTTTTCTTCCTTCTTGATTTTCTTCTGTGGCTTATTTTAAACCGCTGTTTCCCAGGTTCAAAACAGTATAAGAGCTGAGCTTAAATTTATACTCACCCAGGTGAGTATGCCATCCACAGCCAGGAGGAGATGATTAGAGAAAGGCTAAAATAAATGAGACACTACAGACTCTTGAGCAGAGTTTGCATATGGACAGATGTAATAACAAGTGGTGGACCTGTTCTTGTGTCTACATACATATTTCTTTGCTAACAGCTATTATTGACTGGATAATGCTGTTTTACGCAAAATTAAAATACTGATATAGTGGATTAGACATAGCTAACACCCAATTCATATGTCCACTCATTCATATGTCCACCAGCAGGAATCTTGGAGAAGAAAATAGGAAGAACAGGAATTAGAGGTTTATGGGTTAATGTAATGTTTCAAAACTTTGTATTTGGCTTCTGCAGGCTTTCTGGAAGAGTAACAGTATTTGGAAGTCTCCTTCAATCGGTATTGGATTATTCATTCACAAGAACATTGAAGAAGCATTCTTACCGTTTCTTTAATTCTTTAAGGTGTTATTTGAGTTGCAGATTGAGGACAGCTGGTTCTAATTGTTTTCATTTGAGAAGTGCATTAATCACAAGATTAATGAGATTGAGATCTTATGGTTACATGTAACAGCATACTAAAGAGAATAATTGAATTTAGAGATTACTTCAATAAAGTAGCTTTGGTTGTGAGTACATCATTCCCTTTGCAAGAATGAAACTTGTCAGAACAAAATCAATAGATGAAACAGAAGTGAAGAAATAACTGCTAGAAACTGCAGATAATCATGTAGACAATTTGCCATACATACCTCAAGACTTTGCAGTTCTGATCATGTCTTTTAACAACAAATGAGATTTTATTTTATTTTTATTCATTTTCCAACTGTAGGAATAATAATGTCCCTTTTCCCCAGCTGAACTTTTCTTTTATTATCTAGCAGGCACTAGTTATGGATGAAGAAGTGTTTAGCCAGAAGGATCATGAAGTGCAGATACTGCAGAATCAGATAAAGACATTACTACAAGAAAATGAAGAACAACTGGAATTTTTAAAGGAGGCTCAGGAAACACAAAGATTGCAGGTATTTTTCCGCTGGTACACATGTAGCTATATTGAACCATCCTTCTACTGTGTTAATGCATTCAACAGGTCAATATTAGAGCCGTATCACTTAATGAGTTTGGTTCATCTAGTGGATGAATCACAATAATGTGATTCCTGAAGTCTGTATAAGAGCCTGTATCTGTGCCACAACCCTTCTGTGTAACTTGAAGTGAATAATTCATGATCTCCATGCTTCCTGAACCATAACACACAACCCTCTCCCCAGATTTGCATCATTGTTAAGGAATTTCAGGACAATTAATAGGTTAGGATTTGAAAGACTTTGAAAGATTCTTTGGAATCTAAAAAAGACTAAAATAAAGATCCTATAGAATACTTTAATTGAAAAGTTGTATAGAAACTTTTTTTGTTATAGCTTTATTAAGAATGAGAGTATTGTCCCCTTTTGACTTTATAAAACAGAATTATATCCTGACTTTCTGATCATTTACTATTAGAGAAAACTGAGTGACATAGTGGAAAGTAACATAGTGACAAAGAGGCTGCTTGCCTCTTTCCTTCTGTAGATCTTGAGCTTGCTAATAAAATTACGATGGCTAGTATGTGCGTAACATTTCAAGATCAAGAAGACCACAGATAGAACAGTTAACATGCTCCTGGTGTTGCCTGTCATGTAGATGATAGATAAATTGAGGATTTTTTAAAAGAGAAAATCATAAACATGGATAGCTAGTGCTCTTCTCCTTATTATACTTTTTCTTCTTTTTCCTCTTCTTTGCTGATGGCTTGGGGAGAGTCAATGCATGAAAGGTAAGTATACTAGTCATCGTCTTTTTCTTTTCTCTGTCACCATTCTTTCTTTCTTTTCTGTCACCTCTGGCTAGATTTTTTTTTTTAACCTGTACACTATAGTGTCAACTTATTCTGTGATGATGCTTATATAAATTCTGGAGGATGCAAGGTAGAGGTAATGAACAGAAGCTATCATAGTGTAGGTAGAAAGTTATTTCAGTGTCAGAGACAGGAGAGAAGCTTGAGAGCTTTCAGGCACCACTTCGGCATTTATTTCACTGAACTGCCATTTAAAAACATACAATGTAGGTAGACATTCTTCTGCTTCTGTCAAATATTTAAAGTTGCTTTCACAGGCATATGTAATTTAATGATACGTGATAGAATAAGAACTTTAACTGTAGCAGGTATGAGGTATCAGGTAATAAATATTTACACATATATATTTTGTGTATATATATATTATATATTACATATATATTTATGTAATGGGTGTTACACTATGGAGTTATATGTACAATTTTATCAGAGACAAATATCCTTAAGAGAGTTAAATAGTAGGTTCAAGGTGGATCAGTTGGTTGTCACTACTTCCAAAATGGTAACAAATATGATATTCATACATACATTCTCTTTCCTGTGACATAGGAATAATATATATTGTATTCCAACACAATGGCAACTTGTAAGACATTGAATATTTGTGTTTGGAAGGAACTTTCAATCTAAGACAACACCATAAAGAATTAATAAAAGCGTATTACTCAAAGTAGGAGAATGCAAAATGTACCATGAGCTATTCTTCAACTTCCCAGTTGTTGTTAGGCCAGATTTTAACCATACTTCGAAAAGATTCAAAAGCAGTAGAGTGAGTTGAAAATTGATATAATCTTGGCCTTATGGATGAATCAGTTTAGGTAACATAAGTACTTTTGAACAATGTATGGAGAATGCTGTAGAAGAAGCAGATAAGATTTCCAAACCAGCATTATCAACAAAGCTGAGGCTGCACGGAAGGAAAAACAGCAAGTGATCCTGGGATCATGTACATGTTTATGTTTGTTAATACAAATAATCTCTAAAGGGGAACTGCTCAAAGAGGGAGAGGAAGTCCATATATGTGTTTAATTAATAAGACACAGACCGTATGTTTCATTTGAAAATTTTTGTATAATTCCCATTTTATTTCTCCATAAAAATACATATAAAGCAAATATGGGCTGCTAATTACATCATCCACTTCTTACTAGATGCCTAGATAGGCTAATGTAACATAGCTGGGATAAGTCTTTCTGAACAAAAATGTGTCTAAAATTTAGTGGGTTTGCAGAGCAGGGGTGATGAGAGAGATTGATAATATGTCATAGAATTTTGAGTTTGTTGTAGAATTTACCTGTGCCTTGCAGAATAATTTAGTGTCAGTGGGTGATTTACAAGATTCATTACCTTTGTGAGGAATTAGAAGTGGTGAATATGATACAGAGCTCAGTTTTGCTTTGTTTTTCTTCCCCATGAGACTGAGAAAATGGTGGAACAGCAAATGCTCATTGATCAGCTAAAATTGAAATTAGAGAAGTTTACAGATGTGAAACCTTTAGATCTCTCAAGTGCTTATGAAGATGAGCCAGCTGTTGTGGCATTTGCTAGGAGGCCCTACAGTGTCCCACTCACAAAAAATCTGCTACGCTCCTTTAACCTACATTCAGGGACAAAGACCCAAAAGGTAAGGTCTACCCAAATGTTATGTTTTTTCTCCCTCTGCTTTGTAATGATTATAGGCCAATAATTAGACATGACATGATAATATATGGTGGCTTTCTCAGATGCTGCTTAACTCTCCATTGAATACTCTGAAAAGTTAGTCTTGCAACATTTGCTGTGCCACAATTATCCAAAATATTTAGGCTTAAAATTCCCACCTACAAGTGCTAAGGCTTTCATATTTTCTGGTGGTTTCCTGGGGGTTTTGAGGGTTCTAGTATGAAACATTATGAAGAATAAATTATTATTCTTACCAATATATTGAGTGCACAGGATAATGAGTTGCTAACAGTGCCTTCTTTCACATTTGGAACAAATCCTCTAAGCTCTTGCAAAACCTTTTGTTACAAAGGTATTCGGAGTTATTACAGAAAACCTTTATAATTTTGCTTATGATCTCAGGTGGTGAAATATTTTTAAAAATATCAGTAAATTACTGCTACATTGTTGCAATTGTTTTTACCCATCATTATTTTGGTATTATATTTGCTTTTTGACAGATGTATACCAGCTCCCCTGTCTTCTCCCTGGCTCAGATAATGGCAGAATTCCGTGCTCGCAGGCAGATGATACTGACCAAGATAGAAGATCAGGATAAAGTCCGTCACTGCCATCTCTCTAATCAGAGTGATGAAGAGGAAGACAATACAGGCAGTGAAGAGAATACCTCATTTAAGTAATTTTTTGTTGTTCTTTAACTTTTGTTACAGACAGATGTATAGCAAAGGTAGTATTACTGCCTAATCCTGCCATGATATTAGACCGTAAGTTATGATACTTACGGTAAACTTGTGGGACCAGCTGGGCATATTGCAAAATAAGTTCAATAAACACAGGTTTAGTAAAGATTGCATAATCCTTGTTTGGGGGTCAAAATCTACCTTGAAGACTGGGGGGGATGGGGGTTGGTATGAGGGGTGGTGGTGTGGATGAGAAAGGTCTAAAAACTTTTGTAAGTTTGGGATTCTTCTCTGTTAAGATCATATACTTTGCATGAATCTTAAAGGAAAAAAAAAATCCCTGTATACTTGCAGTGTAGCATGTTTATCTTTCTTCCATAGGCATCCCATAAACCAAACATGGACACAAAATCATGCTTCTCTGTGCTGTCTTCCTGATCTAAGTGACATGAAATGTCAAGTAGACAAGTCTGGTTTATCCAATAAATCTGCCTTGCAGACTGACAGAACCACAGGTATAATGGAAGTTACAGGGGTAAATCTTATTACAGTATCAGAATATGCAACAATGTCTTTAGCACATGTAATTACTTTTCCTAGCAAAATATGTGTATTTGATACAAATACTTTTTTGGTTATAATTCAGTGTAGTTTTCCAATTTCTGTTCTTTCCCTTTCTGAAACTGATGTCAGTAACCTTTAAGTAATACTTATTAGCCAGAAAGCAGTTCACACATGAAAAAGCTAGTTAGATACAAATCTTTAGTACTGCTTCAATGAAAGAAAATGGATGCTACTGTCTTACCAGAGATTCACTGAAGTGGTTTCAGGAATATTTTCCTCACACTTAGGGTCTTGAAATCCAAATGCCTACCATCCTTTCTTTTCCTTTTTAGACACATGGTAGGGAAAAGACTCTTTGCTCTATTCTCTCCTTTTGATTCTCTTACTTCATACAGAGGAACTCCACACAGATAATATTCCAGAGCACTATCTTTTGAATACAGCCTGTATTCCAGATTTTATAACTCTATTTTGCTTTGTTTTTTTCAAGGTGAAGAGATTGACAGCCTCCAGAAAATCCATGTTTTTAACATGCAGAAGCTAAAGAATTCAGAGTTGAGCCTCACTGAGGCTGAGCAAAAAATAAGAGAACTTGCAGTTAATATCAAAAAAAAAGAAGAACTTATTATGGAGTTAGTAAGAACAGGTAACTGGCTACTGTAGGGATAATTGGAGTGAAGAAGTTCAGAAACAAAAGAAAAGGCACAGAAAACTTGAAGATGTGTATGTCTTCATTTTTACATAACATCTTAGACAAGCATACTTCTAACAACTTAAAAATGAATAAATTTACTAATTGCTTGCTATGATTGCACTAGAGGCTGTAAATTTTGATTACAGCCTACTCCGCTGTGATATGCAGATTATTTGTTAAATATTTTTTATGCTTTGTTGATTATTGCTCTTATCCAACAATAGTGTAACTTTTAATGTATGCTCAGTGCTACTGATCTCTTTGTGGACATGTATTTGTCACATAATGTCTGGGATAGGAGAAAAGATACATTACTGTATCTTCTATGTTCTACCACAAACAGGAGTCAGAAGTGGATGAAGGAAAAAGTCAGTGTCCCTGTTAGCCTACATCCCTTACACATCTGTTCTGATACAGAAACTAGCCTTCTGATGACAGTAAGGATTTCTTTCCTCAGCCCCTTCAATTGCACTCTTCTCCTTTGCTTACTTTATCTTGAGGTTGTCTGAGAAAAACTCTGTGCCCCCCCAGATTACCCAAACGGGACAAGGCACAGAGTAGAAGCACAATCCAAAATTTTTAATGAATTATTAAGCTGAAAGTAGAGTAATAAATAAAAGGTATATTCTGGAAAAGAAAAAACAAAACAAAATTATGAAATACAGAAGTTTGGCCAAAAACTACTGTAGGCAGAAGACTTTAGCTCTGGCACTCAGATGGCACTTTATTTGGTGACATGAGGTGAGTCATGAAAAATCCAGATTTAAGACTCCTTCCTTCATCTCCATTTCAGAGTTAGAAGGGAACTGCAGGTTTCTTTAGTGTTGGAAAATGTATCAGAAATTACTGATTTAGCCGGAACAAAGTAAGTAATGATTCAACTACAGAACTGAGTATTACATTTCAACTGATAATCATGTTTTTAAACTATTTTGAATATGCTGTCTTTAAGGTAAGGATTCTCAGTCTGTAAGCAGGCAGTATGCTTTGAAGATAACTAAACTGGAGCAAGAAATTGAGCAGGCCAAAAGGGAACTGGGTGAAATGCAAAAGCAGCTTCAGGAGCTGGACAGTAGAGAGCTGAGAGACATTCCTGAGAAAGTCAAGTTGCAAAAAGAGTTCCGGAAGAAGATGGATGCAGCGAAGTTGAAAGTGCAGGTATTTCTGATGTGACCATTAAGATTTGCAAGTCTCTGTCTTAATGTCATATCTGAACCTTAACACTCTGCTTGTAAAATTCTTACCAGTTTCACACACTGGAAACTGGTGGGATTGAAGAAGCTAGTGAGAAACTTAATACTGTTATACTAAAAATGCTATTTAACATATACTTGGTTAGATACATAAAATATTTTCTTGGTAGGCAAGAAGCTAAAAAAGTAGTGGGAAATACGATAGGTCCATACTGCATTGTATGTAGTACCATAAAAGAACCTGTCCAAGAGAGGCTATTACAAATTTACTACCTGCCATAAATAAAATTGATCTTTTATGAAAATACTGTATCAATTCCAGCTCTGAGCAAATCCCTGTGATGCATTGCAAGACTAGGCCCAACACAGTCATATTTGTTTGACACTTACCTTCTGTTTTTAAGTCCTGCTACATCTGAGTTAATATTCTGTGTAGGGCCATCTTAGGAGCTCTGTGCCTCTCAATCCTAGAATGGCAGGTCAGAAAAGTTCCATACAGAAGGAGGTAGTTGACTTATTGACTTGAGCTCAGGACCAGCATTCTGGCACCAGCGTTCTGGCACCATTATGTTACTGCACATTTTCCAGAGCTGTCACTTCTGTTAGATCTTAGTACTTTCATTATAATGCCAGGCATGAACTGTCCTTTACCTTTTCCTGTTGCTTAATTCTGCCTATGCCAACTTTACCAGATAGCTCAGAGATGATAGCAATAACAAGTGATTGTTTGGGCAGAAGTTAGTAAATCTTGCTGACCCTAAGAATTCAATGAAATAAAGAATGAAGTTGAGTCATGAAGCTGAGTTAGTTATGTTTTTCTGCTCTTACACTGAAAATTGGCATGAACATTCAGACCTTACAGAAGAGGCAACAAGACACTAAGAATCTGGCTTCATTATCTAACCAACGTGAGAGAGAAGCAAGAGAATTTGAGCAGAAAGTGGCTCAGATGAAGCATCAGCAATCCCAGATACAGAAGAGACTGTGTGAGGAGAGTGAAAAAAAGAAGCAACTAGAAGCAGAGCTTCAGCAGGACCAGCAACAAATTAAAGTAGGATTCTTCCCATTTCCTCATGACAAAGAATGAGATTAATCATTTTTGCCGCTGCTTCCCCCATAAACTATACTGCCAGGCTTTCCATAATTTTCAGTAATGACTTAATGACTTTCTTGATAAATGCACAAAGAAATTGTCTGTAAACATTCTGTATTAATCTGCAGTTTGCCTTTCTCTTTCAGCTTCTCTTTTTTCATTTTATCACATGATGTCTAGTTCTGAATTGCAATTTTACAAATAAATTTAGGGTCAGTATTTCAGATTATATGCTTGTGGGGACTCTCAAATGAAACGCATTTGACTGACTGATGTAGGAAGAATGGTGCTTTTTGTTTCTTCACAGGAACTTCAACTTAAGGTGGAACAACAACAGAAGATCCTTAAACTCAAGGGTAAAGAAATTGCTGCATTTAAAAAGAAGAAAAATAACTCAGTGGGAACTCCAGAGAAACTGCAGGTAGTTAATCTATTCCAAATCTGTGTGATCCCTGAAATAAAAAAATCTTTATTCATTCCTAGTCATCTACTTTTGTAAACTGTTTGGAAGAAAAGTATTCCATCATAGTTTTGTCTTCTTTTTTTTCTGTAGCAAAAATGGGGAGTATAGTCTAGCAGCTCTTGTACTCTTTTTGAATGAAAGAAAGGAGGGCCTTTAACGTCTTTTTTTTTTTTTTTCCTATAATTTGTCAAAAATGCTGATTCAGAGACCTGAGAATTCAGCAGGTTTGGTTGTCTGGTAGGTTTGAGGATGACCTTGATGTGCTGTGTTGTAAGTGTTCCATTGGTTATTTGAGGGGTTTATTTTGTTTTGCTTTCTACTCTTGACATAAATTACAGTGGTCTCTGGTTTTGGTTGTTGATAAAAGGGTTACATAAGTGTGTATCCTATGCAGCAGTGCCACCTATGTTATTTCAGATGTGGACACTGGAACGTGAATTACTCTTAAGTCTTTAAAAGTGAAAAGAAATTCTTAAATAAAGGAAACTTTTTAGCCTTAAAAGGAATATATCCACTGATAAACCATGGCTTCAGAATTTATAATGGACCATACTAGCAGGATCAGACCTGACATTTACTGTCCTTTACTCTTTCAACATCATTATTTCTTGTCCCTTACCATTTTTCCACTAAGAGCTGTTCTTGGGCAACTATAATGCAATGAGGATGGGCTAGCTGAAGTCTCATGATACCTTCTAAACCTATTTGGTGTGCTTGGGTAGATGACATCTATTTATATAACTGGTCTTAGAAAACATATTCTTTAGAAAAGATAATGCATCTGATACAAAATTGTTTATACAAGATGTGTCAATGTAACATTGCTGAGGCCCTTTTAAGTCAGTCCAGTTTCTGTATTATTCTGAGTCAGGATTCTGTTGCAGAATTAATGTTGACATTAGAAATGTTAGTGTCTTCTACAGTTTTATCTGTAATTCTGAAGAAAGGTAAAACATAATCAGAAAATTCTGACCCGAAAAGTCTTGGTTAATGCTCTCTGGATCTGTCTTGAAACTTTAGAAATGGGAAGAGCAACAGAAGTGGCTGGATGAAGAAATGGAAAGAATTCTTCAACAGCACCAACAGTTAGCAGAACTAGAAGAAGATTTAAAAAAAAGAGAAGCCATTGTAGCCAAAAAAGAAGCATTATTGCAAGAGAAAAGCCACCTGGAAATCAAGAAACTGAGATCTAGCCAGGTGATTTAAGAAAAAAACACAAAACTCAGCATAGTCATAAGGCTGAGTGAAAGACTGGTGGTGAGAGAAGACAGATAAGATAGCAAGGGAGGCTCAAGTCAAGGGACCTCCTGCGTCTCCACCACCGTGATGGAGATATTGTGTGGCTTGACCAATCAACATTTAAAATGTAATTAACACAGACAATCATCTTTATTCACTTTTTCTCCCCAAAATTGCAACAGCAGAACAAACAAACCAAACCAAAACAATTCTGAACTGTGGAGTTCTGTTATTGCAGAGCATTAAATAATATGTTATCTATGATACATTATTTATGAATATGACTCAGTCCTTTTGCAATCTTGAGAACACAGCAGGCAAACATCTTGCAGTATTTATTTTTCAGTAGCAAAAGTGAATACCAAGTATAATTATCACTTACAAAGACTAGCCCCTTTAATTTTTAGTATGTAGAAAACTGCACGTTGTGCATTTTTGTCACGTTTTTTGAGTAAATAGTATATTTTATGGTAGCTGTCCACTAAAAGTAAATGGGGTCCCATTGCAATTTTTTCACTTCAGAATATGACTGTGTCACCTACTTTTTTCTTACTGGAAAGGACTGTCTAATTTTTGTGTCTGGTGTTGCTGTGGTTTTTTTTAGGCTTTAAACAAAGATAGTATGAAATTGTCTACCCGCTTAATTATGCTGGATCAGGAGCTGTGTGATAAAAGTATGCAGCTTCAGGGCAGCACCACTGAAGATAAGTCAGAAATTTTGGAAAAAATTCAGGTTCTTCAAATGGAAAGGGATCAGCTGCTCAGAAGGAGAAATACTATGGATGAGAAACTGAAAGATGGTAAAGTGTTGTCAACTGAAGTAAGTAAGCACCTCAGAGAAAAAGATAGGTTTTAGGTAGTGTTTGATAATAAAGCATTCCAATCAAGAACTAAATTGTCTCCCAAATATCATATAAGCTAGATATAAGGAATAGAGTTTGGGATAGTGTCTTGCCAAACTCTATCAGTCTAAGAGTTGTATAATGAGAAGTAAGGGAACTAGAAGTTCATCAGTTAATCCTAGGGAGGTATTTTAACATCAGGACACAGAACAAGCAATGTGTTCACACAATGATTTTTTTTGATAGAGTCTTGTGAAAAAGCAAACTTCATGTGAAGGACTCCATATTTTTACAGAGAAAATAATTCATATTACCCAGATGGACCATTACTTGGAATTGATCAGTATGTTGAAGATATAATAAAGTCATATAAAATGCACAGATTACTTTTAGGTCTTGAGAAACAGTATGAGATTATGCTGAGGTGATAATGTTCCAGAAAGATCCCTACTTGCCTCACTCATCAAAATCTGCAGTGCTTCAGGCCATGTGCTTCTGCAGCTTCCCTACAGAAGTTATGGTCACCAAACTCCTTACTGACTGGATTAAGTCATTAATCCAACATAAAACTAGCACAACCAGAAATTAAAAAAAAAAAAAAAATCAGAAGTCAAACTGTGGTGAAGATGAAGGAAGGATAGAAAGAGAAACATGACTTCTACTTTTGTGACGAACCATTTGATCAACCTCTGCATTTTGGTAGGAGTGGTATGGCAGGAAAAGACAAATGTTCTAGATTTGCAATCTAGCTCTTATTTTCCCCATTCCATTGTCTGTGCTACAGCTAGTTCATCTTACTGTTAAATTTACTTTTGCTCTTGAGAATGAAGTTAAAGATGTCTTGAAAGATTAATTCTGAGCTTTTTTTTTTTTTTTTTTTTTAAAGATCTCACTCATGTGTTTCTCTGTAGGAAGAACATGTCCTTTTCCAGCTAGAAGAAGGAATTGAGGCCCTGGAAGCTGCTATTGATTACAAGAATGAAAGTATTCATAATCGCCAGCACTTACTTAGGTCATCTTCTCAGAGTCTTTCACAGAGGGAGAATAATGTAGTAGGGAAACTAGTTTCCCTATCTGCTGCTGAGCTCAGAGCTATCATCATCAATTATTTCAACAAGGTTTGTTTTGGCTAATGAATAATATTTTATCCTATTTTCTATTACTATTCTAGATAATGAAATGGTGGCAAGAAGTAAAATTAAATTTGAGAAGCATTTGGTGAAAATCTCTTCAGGTTACATAGATCTGCTAATAAATAATTTTTATGTTAACCTAAATAGGATACACATGGGTTAACTTTGTATATCTTGTTTTGGGGTCATTAGCTTGAAATGTGCTGCAAATCTGGAAACTTTCTTGCCCCTTTCCAGTGCTCTGTGTTGCTAACTTTTGGAGAAGCAACATATTTAAGTAGTGGTGTTATATTCAAATTCATCCTGGCTGCAGACTTTCAGAAAGCTTCAGAAAGCTCAGGCTAGTACTCCTATTTTCTTTTTCCTAAATCCAGTATAAACTAGTTTTGCATACAGTGCCTGCAGCATGTGCAACTACGTGCTCTGGAATCATACTGACATCTGGAGACATAAAAATGAAATGCATTAGGACATGATGTGTCTTTGTGACCTTGGTGAAGCGTTGGTAATTTTGTAAACAAGTTTCCTGTGGGATGCAAGTTGGATGTTTTTCAGAATCAGGAAAGCACTGTTCTTTCAGTTTAAATTTCACAGAGGGTATTAAAAAAAATCCACTAGTCCACCTGATCAAGATGTATGCAGTTCAGTTCTAAAGTGTCAACTTGTAGCAGTGGCAAGTCTGTTTCCAGTATAAGCTTGATCACTGCTTTTGTATGTTAAAATTTATTGGGCTGAAGGGTGAAAGGTTTCCTTAAAATAGTTTGATAAATCAAAGTAAGTGTGTTTCTTTCCTAGATTGTTGGCCTACGTGAGTCTGAACGAAAATTACAACTGCAGATCGAAGAACATGAGATGAAGGCCATAGACCAGAAAAACATGATACATACATTAGAATCTGCACTTGAACACATCAAGCTGCAGTATGACAGGCAGCTGACGGTGCAGCGCAAAGAACATGAGAAAAAATTACAGTTAATATTGCATAATTTCAAAGGTATTTTCTTCTTCTTGGGTGGGGATTATACACCACATATTGTCTTCGGTCAATAACAGAGAAATATTGTATTCCAACTGAGAAAACCTGAATCTGGTTCAGAGATATATTTTGGCTGTCACTAATTTTTATGTTATGTAGGACGCTGAGCAACAGACAAGTGGTATCGTATGCATGGAAAATGGAATATTTTTTAAAAGCAGTATCAGAATTGTTGTATTTTCATATTGAATTTACTGATACTGGAAAGTTGAAAGATACTGGTCCTGCTGATCTTGATCTTCTAAATACTATTAAAACTAACAAGTGGGATTGGCATAGCCTTTTTGATCCTGTTTCGTGTTAGTTAAAATGTGCACATTGCTAGCAAAGTGCCATCAAGATACAAATCATACTCTGTCTAGTTCGACATCTTGATTTTTGACACAGAGATATTTGGTTCTTAAACTAATTTTATTTCTTCTAGAACAAGATAGTGAAGGTATTACAGAAACCTTGAAAGGGTATGAAGTAAAAGTCCAGGAACTGGAAAAAGATTTATTTTTCTATAAGAAAACCAGCAGAGAGCTGAAGAAGAAATTGAAGAGCCTCCTTGGAGAGTCATCTCAGCAATTACTGTCATCCACTAAATGTAAGCATAGTGTCTGAATATGTTTGTGCAATTGTCAGTATACCATTTGAAGACTGGTGAACACACAGAAGTATGTCAGATAGCTGTAAACATCATATTGTTACTGAATTAATTGTTCCCCAGGAATATATTATACCTCTACCCTAGTTTAAAGTGAGAGACAGCATTTGTTTATAGCTGTAGCAGTGGTGTGCTAGTGGTTTAAATTCTTGTTCTATTTTCTCTGGCTTCTAACATAATTTCAGCATCTACAACCTGAAACTGTTATGGTTAAGACAAAGGAAATTTGCTATCTGAAAGTGTCTGAATGACATTTGTTATATACCATGCATTTGATTTCTTAAAAGTTACTGGGAGATTGTCAGTGAAAAATTCCATACTTTCAGTTACTTACTTACTTTAGCTACTTACTAAAGCTGAAAGAGAGGATTTACACACTGGTAGGGAAAAAAAAGTGCTTTCTAATGTGCTTTTTCTAATCTGTGCTTTGATGTAAAAACCCCTCAAACAACTGAAAAAACAAAACCCAACAACTGTTAGTATAAGTTTTTAATTGTTCCATGTCCTTCTTGCCAGAATCCAAACCTACAACAGAACTATTCAGATGGAGAAGAAATGAAGGTTCAGTTTCGTCACTGTTTCTGTTGTCTCATAACTCTCGATGCCACCACAATACCTTACATCCACAATACAGCCTTCTTGGCCCTGTGTTTCTTTTTAAGGTTCAGCAAGATGGTTCTTCCCAGCGGATGCTTCTGTTTCTTTCCACTCAGACATGCCTTCCAACAGAGAGATGCAGATTGCATACCTCTTCTCCCAGAGTGAATTATGGCTCAGCCCTTTCCCTCTAGGCAGGATAGTGAGCCAACATATTCATTACTGTAAAGTACACTATCAAACTGTGAACATGAATATTCTAAAGACTGGATTATTAATGAGCGTGGGAAAGATTATTCTGTCTGTAGTATACAAAGAAGCATGTAGTTTAGCACATGTAGCCATGTGGGGAACACCTATCCAGGCAAATTGTAGCAGTGGGAAGAAGATCCCTATGAATTTTCAACTTTTTCAAATGCATTTGTTTGCAAGTTTTATAAGAAATACTCTGCATTTAGTTGTTTTTAATACATTGTGAAACATATTGCTATACAATGTAATAAAACCACTTTGTTACTGAACTGTAGAAATAATAAAATCCTTGTTTGTGTATTGCAGTCAAATTTGTAGAATGTCTTTTATGTGTGGTACAATTGCTGACTATTTTTCAATATATGAATAATTGCATATTTGTCATGGTTTGGTTGTTTTAAGACTGCTTGCTAGGAGACATTACAAGTTAGAATGGTGAGCCTTGTATTAACAGCAGCTTAGATGAGAGTCATGGCAAGTACCTCTGATGTTTTTGTAGATGGTGGACTTTTTTAATAGAAAGGACAAAATGTGAGTTGCTGATAACTTTTTAGCATGTTCATGCTCCAAGTCACTTATGCCGTAAAACTGAGCAGGTACTCAGAGGAGTTGTAACTTTTAGCTATTTGTCTCTTGATAAATTTCATTTTAGATAACCATGCTGGTGGTAAGTTATCCAGTCAAGAGGCAGCAGAGGTTGCTTCTCAAGAATTCAGGTGAAAACAGCTGTTAACAAAGTTCATGTCCTTACTAACTACAAGTAAAAGTATTTCTTTGAAGTATCAGAGAACTCCCAATCTGTCAGTCTGCTCAGTGTACCTTAAGGAATGAATAAAATTAGTAATAAAATTATTTAAAATAATTCTATGCTGCTTTACTGGATTTTGTTACAATGCCAATTCCTCATGGAAATTTTTTGAGTTTTGCTTTAGATGCTATCTAGACAATGGTAGCTTGCACTGAAAACAGGGAGAGAGAGTCATTTTACCTAGCTACTCTGGTGTCTAGCAGTACCATCTAATTATTAACAAACAAATCTTCTCTTCCTGGTGGTGAATCAGATTTCCAGTTTCAGTTGTATGTAATAGGAGAAATACTGGACTCCATTCTTGTGCATTGCGGCTTTAAAGGAACTTCTCTTAAACCCGAGAAAATACTGATTTTTTTTTAACCACTTCAGTATTGGACTGAATGTACAAAAAAAACCCCCAACAATATGTAGCTCTTAAATGCAAGAAAATCTGAATAGAATTTAAGAAAACAAATAGGTTGAAAATAGGTTGTGGGTAACAATAAGTTTTGGATGACCCATCCACGGAAGTGTTCAAGGTCAGGTTGAACAGGGCTTTCACCCTGATCTAGTGAGAGATGTCCCTGCCATTGGTAGTGGGGTAGACTTAGATGTTGAAAGGTCCCTTCTGAGCCAAACTGTTTTGTGATTCAAAGATTTTATGGTCTGTGTCTTGTTTATACCTAAATGGCTTTCAGCCGCAAAATGCAGATGCTGACACATGCGTGCAACTACAATAGAAAAAGCTCTTTCCTGCCTTTGAAGTTTGGAAAGTGCCCTGTGTCATTCTTCAGAGCTTGCTTAGTAGTAAACAATTCCTCTTGTACTAAAAAGACAAAGTTCAAACAATTTTTTTGGTCCCCTATTAACTGTCACTGAATGCAACATGGCTATAAAAATGCAGAATTGTTTCTGCAGTGCTGAATGCAGTACTGAATCCTGGGATCTTATTTAGTGGTAGTTGCTGAAGTGGCAACTTGGTACGAGCAGGAGCTGGCTGATTAGAAACAGATTAGAAAATCTGCCAGTTACCTGGGAAACAAGCAGAGAACACAGAAGCTCGAGGGAAAGAACCAGAGTAGATAAAGCAAAATATGTATAAGTCTAAAACCAGAAGACTTTTAATTGAGTTTTTTTTTAACACTCTAGCACTAAGTCATTTCCAAAGCAAAGTATGTATTAAGAGCACACTTCACTGGGTGGACATCAGGAGAGGAAAGTGGGACAAAAGTCTTCATTAATAAAGGTACCATGAATCTGTAATGCTGTAACAACATATCACTAACTTCTGAAAACTAGAGCATGAAGATGCTAACAGTGAAATAAGACTTTTCAAATAAATGAGACAGTGTAGTTAATAGTATACAATTATTCAGATTTTATAATAATGCCAAAAGACTTATTGTAGCTCCCACCAATTTGTCCTACCTTTGTTGGTTTGTTTTCTAGTCAACTCTTTGACAGTAATTTCCAAATACTGTATCTTCAGATGGTACTGATACCACTTTTCTGAACTGTGAACCCTGTGACCACACAGGATAAGGTGTGCATAATCATATCCTCACAGATAGAATGCTATTAGGCAGAATTAAGTAATCTCTTTTGTTACCAGTGCAATTCAAACTAAAACCCCTTTATCTGGGAGGGTGGTATGTGTTTTCATTATCTGCTGTCCCACAGGCAATATTTACCAAGATTTTCAAGGCCAAGACTTGTATCTAATCAGATCAGTAGTGCCCGTAGCTTGAGATGTGACTTCTTTTCCAACATATTTGTATTTGTAAGTAATTCTGAATTAGGAAATCCAAGATATTTATCTTTTCACAAAAAATCCGTTTGTTTCAAGGTACCATTAAATTGCTGGATTATATTTAGAGAGAATAACTTGATTATTCTGTATTATAGAATAGAAGCCAAAATCCAAAAGACTGACTACCTGCTATCCTATAAATTTGTCTTCCTCTAAGTTTTATTTTGGTCATTTATCCTTATTTGACAGGTTTGGTTTGATTTTTTTTTTCTTTCAGAACACTAAGTTAAAGCTTCACCCCCCACCCTGTCATTCCCCACTGCAGAACAAACCTGTGTTGTTTCTTGTGCTATTGAGTTTGACATACTTAAAAATTAGTTTGTATAATGCTTGCTGATTAACAGAAGGAATTCTATTTAAATGAAATCAGAATTGGAGTCTAGAATTGCCTGTCAATGCCATCATAAAAAAGGTCCATCTGTTTCTAAGCATTAAAGAAACACACATGTTTCTAACTTGGGCAGTGCTGAATACAGTTCTCACTATTCAACACAACTCCTTTCCCTGTTCACCACTTGGCTGTATTAGCCTGTCCAGTATAAAATTAGTCTGTCCCATATAAATTACACAAAAATTCTTCAGCCAGCTGATTTATTCTCTTCTATGTTGCTCTTACTCTTAAATTTTTTTTTGAGTCTTGGAAAAACGAAAAATTGTATTTTCTCATATCTAGTTCTTTTTACACTTGTATTAACTGAATGCTCACAAAGACAAGGCTTTTTTTGTGCCTGTTGCAGTCTGTTTTGGGAAGGATACTCCTTATATGGTTTATTTGGAAAACTGAGCAATTGTTTTGTTATTATTTTCCCACAATGAGTCACTTTAGAATGTGACTGTATGTAAATTGGCAATAGACATCTTTGTTATCCTGATTTCCTGTACAAATGTTCAACACTATATTGTATCTGTCCTAGTTACTTGAAATAAGCTGTAAATGGTACGTGTAGCAACACAGCAAAACTTTTCTTTGTCAAAAAAAGGTAAATTAAAAAAAAAAATCAAACCCTTCTAACCGAGGCTGAGGTGAGAAAGCCAGAATAAAAACTAGGAGAAAAAGGCTACTATTTACTGAACATTAGAAAGAGTTTAGACTGCATAGATTCTGTACTACCTTTAAATAGCCAAAGTCCTGAAATGAGGGAAACTTGTGTAACAAAACAGAAAGTTCCACACAACAGAGTTTAGGAGACCCAGAGGCTTGTTGGAAAGACCAAAGCACAGTGTACATGTAGAGTGGAGCTGGAGAAAAGAATTCTGGGAAGGATATGGCTAAATACAACTACAAAGCCTTAAATACAATTTTTGTGAATCAAATCAACAAAAATAACTAGGGATAGGGCTAAGGTTGTAGAGTACAATTGGAAAATACCTGCTAATGGATCAGGATAATGAAAGGGGTGACTTTTTTTTCCTAGACTTTGGAATGTGTAGTTATAGCTAAGAGCTATAAAAGCAATCACCAAAAAGCAAATTCCACTGAAAGTGAGACAAGAGGATTTCACTTATTAGAAGTACTGAAGAGCTGACAAGGATGTTGCTTTCTTGTTCAGACCTAACAAGGTCTTGTGCTTGAGATTTGCTATACTAAAGGCAGAGTACCCACAGTGAGCCCCATATCCACAGCAGGAGATAACTGCTGTCTACCCAGTTACACTTTAGCATGCAGATTTTTAATTTAACCCCTTTAGCTGAGTCTAAAACAAGAGCCCTGACCTCTGGTTCTGGCAAATCATGAATAGAAAACAAGATATAGAATATCTTTTTACTGTCATATGAAAGTAAAACTCTATACTCTTACATTAAAAATAAATCACAGGTATTTGTATTATGATTTGGTTTGAATATTCAGAAATAGAAGGAAAGTTACATGTCATTTACGGCAGGACTTTGGAGGTATTGTATGTAAGTTTTACTGTCATTAGACCACCTGAGGCCTTGTCTGAATTCAAGATATGTCACCAACGTCAGGTAAAACAACAAACAGAATTCAGCCAAAGTAGTTCAAAACCTTTAACTGATATTCTTAATTTGGTTCAACTTGATGTGAACTCGTAATTTCACTTTGATGCAAAATACTGTCTGGTCACCGTACATTTTCAGTTTGTTTGTTTGTTTGAAGCCAATTTGGATGACTGCATTGGTTACATCAACTACCTATAGAAAAAATAGCAAATTGAAGCTAGTCAAAGTTGGGAATTAAGCTGAACTTCCACAGTAAACACCAAAAACCATGGGTGAGGAAAACGAAGTGGCATAAAAATTAAGCTGGTGTCTCATGCTGAATTCTGTTCTTTAATAGGAGCAATTAGTGAAGAAAAGTTGCACAGATGGTTATAGAAGGGGGAAATAAAAGCACAGGCGGAAAAAAGTGGGAAAGAAAAGGAAAAGCAAGAGGAAAGATAGAAGTGTTTTTAAAAATCCATTAGCCTAAGAGGATTAAGAATTCAAAATACTTTGCTGTATCATATCAATTTCCATGCACTGTGTATGCACATATCATTTTCCATGCACTGTGTTTCCATGCTCTGTTCTCAACTACCTGACTGAAAACCCACATGCATGTTGTTCTAGTTTAGGGTATTTTCCATCTGCATCCTTTCAGTTCTGGCAAATGAACTCCCATATCCCTGTTGTAAGATGAAGAGATAAACATTCTTTGCTAAAATTCCCTCTTTGCTTTGTTAAGAACTTTTAATAGCTTCCAAGTTTTTTTCTATGACTTTTTAGTATCCTTGCCCCTTATAACAAATTCATTACGTAACACAAATGACTATTCTTCTAACTTGTAAGCCTCTGCCCAGTATAACCAGGTAGAAATTGTGCTACTCTGGTACAAACTCTAGTCATGTAACAATACAGTCAGCATGAATTATATCTATAAACTATGAACAGCCTGTGATGCAGAATATCTCCTTGCACTTTGATCTAACTTCTGCTTGAAATCACTGCTAGATTGCAGTGCAGAGTGTTACTGCATGATGGCCCTCACTCTGCCAGTAAACAAGGTAATGTGGCACTGGTACGTGTCCAAGTGCTCTGCCGCAGCAGCATTCAACGCCTTGTAGCGTCACAAGTAATGTGCAAAAGGAACGTGTCTGACCAAAGAAAGGCTCAGTACTTAAGTATGCCTGGAATCATTCTTATCTGCAACAAACCAAAGCTCTAGAACTGGCAAAACCTGGAATTCCCTTCAGCCCGTCTTTGGTATTCCCTTTTTAAGGTCTCTTAGTAGGTCTTACATTCCTTTAGTAAAAACATTAAGTGTTTTGGAGCATACACACTCTATTACACTTTATTGCCAGGTGAATCAATCTACAAAGAGTTTCTGAGAGGTTACCCCAAGAGCAGACCAAATCAGCAAATCATCTCATGATTCAGGCTACTGTGGGAAACTTCAATTTTTATTTAAGCAAAAAAGGACATTAGATTCTAGAACTCAAATCCACATATGTATTTTACACTAAAACAGGAATGGACATCTTGAATTTCCTGAGAGGCAAGAATATTTGGGGAGAATGCCGAACTTGGTAATGCAAATTTAATATGTGATTGAGGTTTTTTTGGTCCAAGTTTGAGGAAAATATGATTCCCAGCTATGGAACGCGTCCTTAGCAATACTTTTAAAGTAGTAAAGGTTTAGTATTTGTTACTCTTTTAGGTGGTGCCAAGTAACTTAAAAGCAACAAGTGTTGAATTATTTCATTGATGTAGGTTCGCAAACTGTGCTAAGTTAGTTTTCTTGCATCTTCCAACACCAAACCCCTGCATCTCACTACCGGCCTTTGTAACACCTTGTGTTGTTCCATTATGGACTGGAGCTCCTGCAAACCACAGCTGCATGGCAGGCACCTGCACTCCCAGTTCCTAGTTGGGAAACTTCCAGTGACCTTCCTTATGGATGCACTGAAAATCCAAAGCACATGACTCTTGCATCTGACAATAAAAGTTAAACTGCTCCACGGCTTATGTCAATGAGGGACTGTGCCGCACAGCAGGTGAAGGCCTCTTTCAACTGGGTGGTTTATGTCACTCAACAAAATCGCTGGAAAAGGTATCAGCAAAAGCAGGTTTAGAAAATCACACAATCACAGAATACTGTAAATTGTAAGGGACCCACAAGGATCATTGAGTCCAGCTCCCTGGCCTGCGCAGCACCATCCCTGAGTCACATCATGTGCCCGAGAGCATTGTCCAAATGCTCTTGAACTCTGTCAATGCTGTGACCACTTTCCTGGGGAGCCTCTTCCAGCTCAACCACCCTCTGGGTGAAGAACTTTTTCCTAATATCCAACCTAAACCTGCCCTGACACAACTTCAGGCCATTCCCTCAGGGTCTGTCACACTGAAAGCATGATAACGTTTGTTGACAAGGCTTGCTCTCCTACTTACTAGTACCACCTTAGCACCACTAAAGGTGTACCACTGAAGTTAAGCACCACTTACTTTAACTACCTTAACTAGGTAGTTAAAGCACACAGAGAAAAACATGACTAAAATCACGCAGAGTAACAGTACAGGTAGGGTTGGAAGGCACCTCTGGAGATCATCCAGACCAATCCCCCTGCCAAGGCAGGGTCACCGAAAGCAGGTTACACAGGAATGTGTCCAGGTGGGTTTTGAATGCCTCCAGAGAGGAAGACTCCATAACATCCCTTGGCAGCCTGTTCCACTGCTCTGCTACCCTCAATGCAAAGAAATTCTTCCTCACGTTGAGGTGCAACTTGTTGTGTTTTGTTTTATGGCCATTGCTCCTCTCCCTATTGCTGGGCACCACTGAAAAGAGTCTGGCACCATCCTCCTGACGTGCATGTGAGACATTTATAAGCATTAATGAGATCCCCTCTCAGTCTTCTCTTCTCCAGACTAAACAGGCCCAGCTCTGGCAGTGACTCCTCATAAGAGAGATGCCTCAAACCTAAAATCATCTTTGTGACCCTCTGCTGGACCCTCTCCTTGTCTCGCTTGTACTGAGGAGCCTAGAACTGGACACAACAGTCTGGATGTGGCCTCGCAAAAGGGTACGGATGTGACAGCCTAAAGCTAAAAAGGCCCCAGAGCTGCCCTCCGGTTGAGTCACGCCGTTCAGGTCCACTTCCCCGGCACGTCCGGCCCCTCGGAGGCGCGCGCGCAGTGGCGGCGGCGCGCACGGGCGGTGCCCCTTTCTGGTAACTTCCCCGGCGCGCGTCGTCATCACGGCGCGCGACGGCCGGGCCGGGCCGGGCCGTTTCCGGTGTCGCGGGCGCGGCGCGAGCGCTCGGCTGGAGTCGCCGGGAGCCGCCGGCCAGGCCGCCTGTCCTGTCCTGTCCCGTCCCGCCCCGCACACGGCATGTCGGAGAGAGAGGAATGTCCCGCGGGGGGCCCCCCGGACTCCCCTACTCGGGACTCCGCCGGTGCTGAGCCGCGCATTATCAAAGTGACGGTGAAGACTCCCAAGGAGAAGGAGGAGTTCGCCGTGTCCGAGACCAGCAGCATCCGGCAGGTGAGGGGCGGCGGGGTGGACTGAGGAGGCCGGCGGGGCCGGGCGGGAGCGGCGAGGCCGCGCTAGGGCCGGGGCCGAGCGGAGCACCGCGCGGGAGGGGAGCGCCGGCCCGCGGCTCCCGCCTCCGGCGGCGCGGAGCGAGGGCCCTTCCCGGTGACAAAGCAGCTTCTGCTCGCTCGGGTCGCGCCGGACACTATTGGGAGAGCACCAGGACCGATCCCGGCCCAAGAGAGAACAACTGCCGTCTGAGGGTAGCGGGGATAGTGGAGAGACGTGCCGAGTCGTACTTTCCTCACCGGCTTCTCTCCTCTCTGTTGCCCTGTAGAGGACCGGCTCGGATGTAGCTCGTTCATAAAACCGTAGAATCATAGAATGGTTTGGATGGTAAGGGGACACTGAAGAGTATCCAGTTCCAGCTTCTCAGCCGTAGGCAGGTACACTTTCAACTAGACCAGGTTGCTCAGAGCTCCATCCAACCTGGCTTTGAACACTTCCAGTCATGGGGCATCCACAGCTTCTTTGGGTAATCTGTGCCAGTGGCTCAGCAACCCCACAGTAAAAAATTCTTTCATCATATCTAATCTAAACCTAGTCTCTTTCTGTTTGAAGCCATTGCCCCTTGTCCTGTCACTACATGCTCTCATGAATGTTGTCTCATCTTTCCTGTAAGTTTTCTTCAGGTATCGGAAGGCCTCAGTTAGGTCACCCCAAAGCCTTCTCTTTTCTTGTTCTTTAACTGTGATTTGTCCTGTCGAGCTGACTCGTTTTGGTAGCAGTTGTCTCACTGGCTGACTAGCATATCTGTAGAAAACGTATGCAGTCACTTGCACTTCTGTATTTCCAGTAGTTATTTTGATCTAATTCTGTCTTTAAAAACAGCAAGTAGGCCTTCAGCTTGGGGAAGTCTTATCCTTGCGCTGTGTTAACCAGATCTGCAGTCTGCTGTACTTGAATACACTAGTTATGGATATAGTTCTTAGCATGGCACTACTGTGAGATAACTGATTTTTTACGGTTTTTTTGCTTTGGTGTTGCAGACCTCATTAAAAACAGATTACGTGTCTCAGAGCACCACTAATATCTAGATGCAGAACTTGACATCATTCCTTATGCGTGAGCTGAAGGACACTGTCTGGTTAATAAAGGAGGATGCACAGATGAAATAAAGGCTCCCAAATATGAAATGTAGTGCTAGCAGCTTGGCTAGACTGTCAGTCTTTTGTTTCACCTAGTTGCTATGAAGAGAGAAAATGCTGATATTTCTTTCAGGTTTTTTATCCTTACGTCTAGTCTAAATTCAGTTTGGATTTGGGCTTTTTCTTCCACATCAGCAAGTGTCCCAGACCTAAGTTTTCATGGAGGTCTTCTCCAGCTGCCAGTGCTTTCTTGTCTTCACTAGTCTTTTGGCAGCTGCAGTATTGTGTGCTATGAGCTGTTCTCTCTGCAAGCTTGATCTAGGCATTTCTCCCGAAGGTAAAATGACTGTGCTTGCTTTTTAATGTTGTCCACTGCTTTCCCAGCAATCGCAGTCTGAAAGGGATGCTTTTCACTTCTCTGTTCTCCATAGATTTGTGAGCAGTATCAATGCAGTTTTTGTAAAAGTCTTTGCAGTTTTGGGGATTTTGTTTTGTTTGGATATTTCAAAAGAGAGATTCATAAACCGAATCTAACCTGAGAGTTGCATTTATCCTGAAAAGCAATCAGCCATTAGTTTGGGTCCTTCAGAAATTTAAACAGATTTACTTAAGCAGTGACTTTTGTAATATATTTGATTTTAATAAGTTTGTTTCAGATTTGAATACTGGTGGAGCTCCCAGGTTTTGAAATAAAGAATTGTCATAAACTGAAGTAGCTGTACAACCTAGCAAGAGCATGATTTTTTATTGAAAGCAGTCATGCAAGTTTAGGGATTAACAGAGCACACTACTTCAAATGACTTTGTTGTCCATGGATGCCTTAAACTCTGACTGTTGTCTCTCTTGGAACTGTTGTAAAAAGATTAGATCTGCAGTTAGGTCTTTATTCCTGTGGAGTAAGATTGCCCTGGTGGGTCAGCCATTTGGTGGAAGTCCCTGGCAGGGTAACAGTTAGCACTGAAAAATGTGCTGTCCCCCATAGTGGGACTAATATTGGCCATTTCTTTTAAACTGCAGAAATTAGCTGTTGGTAATCATAAGCATCAGCAGTAGATGTGGTGTTTCTAGAGCCAGTCTTGAAAATAGGTTAATCTCAAATACCAGACAAGTTGCACATCTGTTCAAATGCATCTGGGATCAGCAAGTGGTTTGTACACTTGAGATAGGTGGGCCAGTAACTTGTAGGTTGGAAAAAACTCCAAAAAACCCAGCAAAACAAACTCCATTCAGCTGTATATTTCTGTAGCTAATATCATAACTCAGTGAATTGAGTTGTTTATGTCTCTACAGTCTCTTCAGAATAGTGCCAGAACAAGAACCTAGATTTTCTGGAGAAATGTTTTGGGTCATCGGGGTCAAATTTACGGCTACACAAATTATATTTTATGTTGCTCCATTAATGTAAATCAGGTCTGCAACTTTTCTGTCAAGATTTTTTCCCATACTGGAAGACTTCAGTAAAATAGGATTTGTTGTTGCTGATCTAGAACAGTGCAACTAGAACAGTGAGTATGGGGATTGGTATGGAAAATAACCTTTAAGAACAAAGCCACTCTGGGAGGTCAGTTGATTGCAACTGCCATTTGTCTTTTTTCTGTGAAAACTATTTGATTGTGCTGAGCACAGTTTGGCTCCTTAGTAGGACAAGGACCTGATGTTTGCATTCTTGACTGGGTATGATACTGTTCTTGCTTAGTGCAGAGGCGTAATGAATACATGACCGGTAAAGATGAATACCTATAAACTTGTTGACTTTAGCTGACCCTGACAGTACTGATTCTCTAGCATGGTAAAACTGTTTGTCTCTTGTTCTGCTTTTTCATTCCTTCAATTTGTCTTCTGAGTTTGTGGCAATACAATCTTTGCAATTTCTTGCTTTGCAGAGTTGACTTAATGTGTTTTGATAAAGCCTGTATGCAAAGAAAAAAGTGCACTCATGTTAGGAACGACTCATGCCTTCATGTCTTAGTGAATGAGTTGAATTGTTTGAATGTTGAGGTGTTGGAACTGGTTACATGGAAACTATTTTACCTTCATCATTTAGAATGAGGGAGTTTTAGAAGACTTAAAGCTTGCTGGGGCTTAAATGCTTCATGGGGCTCTTCCAGTGCCTTGTGTTGACATTTGCAGTATTCATTAGTTTATTGTAACTGGTTCAGAGTTACTGTCCAGGGGTGTGTAGCACACTGAAAGATTCTGAGTTGTGCATTCTGTGAACATTACAACTCTAAAACAGAGTAACATACCTAGCTGTGTGTTATTAACTGCTAGGCCAGCAAAGAGTGGATAAAGTAAGTACTAATAATTTCAGAAGCTTGCAGTTCTTGCAGTGAATGAGTGTCAATGCTGTGATTGTATGAAAATTTCAGACCAGTGCCCATCCTGAAAAGTTAGTGAAATTGAGTTTAGTTCTACAGAAAACGTATGGATCCTTTTGCAGGTTTAGGGGTTTTTTTCCTGATTTTTATTAACTTCAACCTTTAAATGGAATTTCACTTCAGTATGGAAAACAGTTTTCAGTAATAGCATGTTTAGCAGCTTGAAGTATGTTTTTTAAAGTAGATGAACACAATTTTCTGCACTAGACTAAACTACAGATAAAAACCCTGAACTACTGAATTATAAGTATAAACGTGTACATTGTGTTGAGACTCGGCTTTTTGTCAAGTGGAGATTGCACATAATCGTATTTTTTGATTACAGCTTGCGTACAGTTTATGGTTGAAACATTAAAAGCATAAATCCAGGCTTTCATATTTGTGCCTGGTTCTCACAATCCCACATTGGTAGTCTGCTTTGTAAAGATTACACAGGTGTAAATGTTAAACTGTTAAAATGTTGGGTAATTTGGTAGTGGAACATCTTTCCTGGCTTACATATGCTTTTAATATTTTATGTAGTGTTTTACTTTATAAGAACAGTTTAATTTCAGTTCTTTTAACATGTTCCAATTCTGTCTCACTGTTCTTCTGTAATCCAGGGATTACTGACTGGTACAGACAAAATAGGTTGAAACTGTGTAGTGGAATCCAGTCTGTTCTTCTTTTCCAGGATTGTGATTTAGGTTTCTGTTATTCTTCAAGTGTCTCAAGGCACTTGAATACATGAATCATTTAGCATTTGGTTTTCCATCGTCTGGTGTCTCAGTGCATTGTAACATGTCTGTGTGATTCTTCATGGAGTGTACCTCACAATGTAATCTGATTATCCATATTTCTTAAGGTGTTTTTTTTTCTCATTTTGCAAACTCAATTAAAATTGTTTTAGAGCAATGGTAGCTGTTTACTTGATAGAAGAAAGACCTTCAGAAATAAAAGTATATTGACTTTCCTGGCTGGCTTAGTTAGATGTTACTCAAAGGTATCAGTTATCTGACCACAGTACTCAACAAGTGTTTTCTTATAAATGACTGGCAGAAGTGTCTTGTATGCACTTTCCTGCATAAAAGTAAGATGTTCATTTTTAATGATAAGATAGGGCCTGCATTCCTTTTGTGAGTTTGTTTTGCTAAAATTCCTCATCCTCAGTCAGGGATGTCACAGAGATTTTAAAGATTATCCTGTGTACAGGTCAAAATTGCCAACAGCAGAGAAAACCTTAATGAATAATTAGCTGTGGTAGAGGTGTCATATCACGATTTTTAGAGCTGGTTAATATTTCAATCTAGTAACTGTAAACCTTGGCTCTGTAAAAAGGGTCACTGTTTGGGAGTAAAGTTAGGACAAAATCTCAAGAGTTTGGAATATATGGTGTCACGGTGTTCTGGTTTTGACTGAGCTAGAGTTAATTTTCTTCTTAGTAGTTGATATGGTGCTGTGTTTTGTGTTAAGCACAAGAATAATCTTGATAACATAGCGGTGTTTTGGCTTTAACGAAATAGTGCTGTTGTGATTTAGAAATGTTACTCCCTAATTCAGTGACCCCAGTGAGACTCTCCACACCACACTGCTGCTCTCTCTCACTCTGCTGTTTTCCCATCCCTCTCCCCCCTGAGCCAGTGCTGTATTTGTTTGTTAAATGATATTGAACGTTGAATAAATTAGTTGAGTTGTATAATGTAATTGAGAGTTTTCAAGATGAAAATAACAATGAAAGAGAGGAGTTGAGGCATTTTCTATTTTTGTGCAGCAAACAAAATCTCAGTGAGTTGAGTTGATCAGTTTCCTGAAATTTACAAAGCTTTTTTCTCTTTTCACTGTTCTTAAATTGTCAATAATCCCAAGGCATGCTGGAGAGGAGAATTGGAGGCACAAAAGGTAAAGATCACAGGCTGAGATAAGAGCAATTTACTACAAACAGCAATGGGATAAGAAAAGAAGCATTAACAGCAACAATACTAATGAAGAGGGTACAAGAAAATCACACAGTAAAAAAACCCCTGATAATAGGCAGTACTGGACATCTCCGTCTGCCACGTTTTGACCAGAAGGAACCCCTTCTCCCTGGAAGAGATTCCCTTTTCTCCTGCCACTGGCAATGACATGAGGTGGTGTAGAATAAGCTCTGGGTCCTGGCCATGCCGCCTCCTGGCTACTACAAAAATTAACCCTGTCCTGGCCTGAGCCAAGACAGTTCTTATTCTAAATGAAGGAGTTTGCAGTTTGCCTTGCTTTGCCAGCAAGCAGGTACACAACAAACAAGGAAGGTAGAGGGAAGGCGGTAGATTGCGAAGTGCTTTTATGGAGAAGTATTGGTTCTCCAAGTAAAAGTTTGGAGAAGTGAAGTGGCTTGCCGAAGGATCCCTGGAAGGACTAGAAAAAGCTAGAACATGAGTCCTGCGCCTTTTACTCTACTATGCACTGCTGTGGTTGCCCCTTTATGGGCTCTTAACCTTGTAAGCTCATCAAGAATATGACTTTATTTTTTGAAATGTGTTTTTTTGTGAGTTTGATTTGGATGAAGATATTTGAGGAAATAATTTGATTGTGAAACTAGCATGGGTCATAGGCAAAGCCACAGGAAGATTGTAACTCCATTGAGATATGAAAGATAGAATATTCTTACATAGAAGCCTCATTTTGTGTGTTCTTTCTAGCTATGCTTTATCTGCTATGGGTAAAAAGTGGTTGTTTTCCTGCCTGAAATGACAAATTCTTGTCTTCCTTCCTGTATAGTGTCCCAAGAATTGTGCAATGAAACTCTGTTTTTACTGGCTCACTTTAATTCACAGTCATAAAATATCCAGGTGATGATTCATCACAAGGGAAACCACAACTGTGAGTGGTTATATTGCCATGAGTGTGTTTTGTTCCTTACTTCTTGGGTCAAGAAGCCTGTAGCCATTAATTCTGTTGTATAAAAGAGAGCTGGAGCTCATCAAAGTTTGCTTCTGAGACTGCTTAATGAGGATGTAAGAAAGACTGGAGTTCAGTCAATACGCTTAACTGTGTATGTTGGTAGAGAGGACAGTTGAAAGTTTAAATATCATGAGTGTGTTTTGAAACAGCAGTGCTGAAAAGGGTAATGCTTTCTGAAAATCTTTCTTTGTAGTAAAACTATTTGAGGGACTGCTGGGAAGGAAAGCTGCAGTTAAGCCTTCCATGTACAAACCTTTTGCTTCCATGCCATCCTCTATTGTGTTCAAAACAGCATTTCATGGGGGGAGAGTCAGCAACTTTGCTTTTTTACTGTCATCCAGATAAAATTGTAGCTTAGAATTTTCAAAGTAGTGGAAGTTTTTAGGGGCCTGTTTCCTATTACTTTCAGTGGGACTTGGATACTTATTGCCTGAGACCTCTTTCAGGATGTTACTGTAATTTAAGTTTTAAATATGACTTACTAAGCTGAGGTTGAGAGAATTTGGGGAAGTATTTTTTCATTTATTAGCTTTATTCTTTTTATTCTTTTTTCACAGCACTTTTTCTTGTGAGTGGATATTAATGTTATTACAGTTGCTGGTTTTGATGTCATCAAGTGAGTCATCAGAAGCTTTTGGATCATTATATGGTGGTAACATGTCAAAGGAGGGTTTGAATGCTAAGACTTTTACTTTGCTTAGAACAACTTTTTACCAGGTCCTTCCAAGGCTAGCTAGTCAGATGTTAATGTTTAAATTATGTATCTGCTCTGCAAAGTGACAGTGCAAAACAATATCTGGTTTAGTCAGCTGTTCTACTTCATGTGTATTCAGATATTTGCTTTATTTGGTAACAAAGTGTTTACTTTAACCGGCTCAGGTACCAGTATGCATTTATTCGGCACTGGACATCTACATTGTGGTGTCCACTCCTGCCTTGCAAAAACCTTCAGAGGCAATCAAGTTGAATAGGTGTAATAAAAGCCTCACAGAGGGTTGGTTTTTTTCTATGTGTGTTAATATAGCACAAGAAAAGCCAAGTTTTGTTAATGGTAGTTATTTTAAAGTTGCTATGAAGGTAAGGATATTTGGCATGGAAATTGAGAGTATAAGAAGTGCTGCTGTGCTGCTAAAAAACCAATAAGTGTTCTCAATATGAAAAGCTACACTATTCCTGTATTTTAAAGCAAAAAAAAAAAGTTTATATAAACAAGTTAACTTGAGTTACAAAGGTGCTTCAGCAAGACTAGCTTTAGATATGTTCTAATTCATGTTAAATCTACAAGTTGCCGTGCTTTGAGGAGAATGTAACCTTGAATCAATTCACCCTGGTTAAGAATGCTTTTTCTTCTTCTCCCTAGGAAAACCAGGCCTCTATCTAGATGTTATTCCTGTGTTTCAGTCTGATTCCCATTGTGTTTCTCTCCACATATTTATCTAATAATCATGTAAAGAATTGACATGATTTTATGTTACTTTTACTGTATGCAGTTACTGGAGGAGTACAGTGAACTAGTTGCCGTGAAAACACTAGGTGTCAAGTATGTTGAAACATGATTTTTACAACTTTGAGTCCTTTCCTATGCACAGATACAACTGAACACCTTTGTAATACCACAGGGCATAGTATTATTACAGTGAAGTAAAACTTGTATTTTAGAACAATAAAGCAAATTAGCTGACATTGTTGCTTGGAGTGTTACATGCTGATTAAAAGGATGAGTCACTGCAGTAGAAGAATTGGACAGAAAATGCTCATGATTTCCAGCTAGTGACACCGAACTCCTTCTCCTTGTGGTTTTCCCAGGGGACAGAGTATTTTAACTGTAATTTACTGATACTGTTATTTAGTTATGTTGTGCAAAATGAAGACCTAAACAATACCAAAAATTGTTTTTTAACACTGGCTGTATATGCATTAATTTCCATTATCATAATCTGTCACGGTTCAACCCCAGCCAGCACTTAAGTATCGTGCAACTGCTTCCTCACATATCTCCTGCCTAGTGAAATGGGTAAGGGGATCAGAAGAAAAAAAAGTAAAGCTCACGTGTGATATAAGAACAGTTTAATACTTAAAACAACATTGATGATGATTATAATGATAATAATAATAGTAGTAGTAATGAATGGGAGAGAGGGAGAGGAGTGAAACCCAAGAGAAATACATAATGCACAGTACAGTGGCTCAGCACTCCCTGACTGATGCCCAGCTTATTCCCTTCACTGGCAAGTGTTCCAGCCACGTTGCCCAAGTGGCAGAAGGTGAAAGCAGGAATTCAGAGAAGAATGAAGAACTGTCCTTTGTAGAAGATTAGGTTTAAGACCATCTAAGAAATCTGAAGGTGCACAATTCCATGGGATCTGAGGAGATGCATCCATGGGCCCTAAGGGAACTGGACGAGGAAGTGGCTAAGCCACTATCCATCATACTTGAGTTGTGGCAGTTCCCTGTCAAAGTTCCCACAGACTGGAAAGAGCGAAACAGACTACCCATTTATATTTGAAAAGGGAAATTGGGAAGACTTGGGGAACTACAGGTTAGTCTTTTCTCAGTGCCTGGCAAGATTGTGGGACAGAACCTCCTGGAAATTATGCTAAGAAAATTGTGCTAAGAGATGGTTGGTGATAACTTCACTGAGGACAAATTTGGTGCTTTCTTGTGATGGGGTTACAGTGGTGGTGGGTGAGGAGAAGTGAGTCATATCAGTTACCTGCACATATGTAGGGTGTTTGACACTGTTCTGCGTGACTTGTCTCTAAACTGGAGAGACAGATGGACCACTCAGTGGATAAGGAATTGACTAAATTGTTGTACTCAAAGGGTTGCAGTGAACGACTCACTGTCCAAGTGGGGACCAATTACGAGCAGTGTCCTCAGGGACTGGTGCTGGGACAAACACCATTTAACATATTTGTTCGTGACGTGGAGAGGGGGATTGAGTGCCCCTCAAATCCCCAAGCTGTGTTGTGTGAATGAGACATTGGAGGGAAGGGGTGCCATCCTTGACAGGCTTGAGAGATGGGCTCATGTGAACCTCATGAAGTTCAACAAGGCCAAATGCAAGGTCCTGCACCTGGGTTGAGGCAATGCCAAGTACAAATAAAGGCAGGGTGGAGAAAGGATTGAGAGCTGCCCTGAGGAGAAGGACTTGGGGGTGCTGGTGGATGAGAGGCTGGACATGAGCCAGCAATGTATGCTCATGGCCCAGAGAGTCAGTCATATCCTGGGCTGCATCCAAAGCAGTGTGGCCAGCAGGGCAAGGGAGGGGATTCTGCCCCTCTGCTCCACTTTGGTGATGCCCCCCCCTGGAACACTGCATCCAGCTCTGGGGTCCCCAGCACAGGGGGACATGGACCTGTTGAAGTGAGTCAAGAGAAGGCCACCAAGATGGTCAGAGGGCTGGAGCATATGTCATGTGAAGCCAGGCTGAGAGACTTTGCATGTTCATGTTAGAGAAGACTCCAGGAAGACCTTATAGCAGCCTTTCAGTGCCCAAAAGGGGCCTACATGAAAGATGGTGAGGGACTTCTTACAAGGGCATGGAGTGATAATACAAGGTTAATGACTTTACCCTCTTACATATTAGGAAGAAATTTTTTACTGTGCGAGTGGTAAGGCACTGGAACAGGTTGCCCAGAAAGGTTGTGGATTCCCCATCACCGGAAGCATTCAAAGCCAGACTGAGCTTTGAGTAACCTGGTCTAGTGAAAAATACTCCTGGCCTTGGCAGGGGCCTTGAAACAAGATAATCTTTAAGTTCCTTTTCAACAATGTTTTTAGGATTATGATTTCCATGTGTATAGATGATTCTATGCCTCAGCAGAAAAAGTAAAGTCTATGAAGCTAGTCTGTTATTTATGATAATTTTGGCAGTTAACGCTAACAAACGGACTCATTTTTAAAAGGTCTTCCATGGTAATGTAGGTTTATGTGATGGTCTTCTGTGAATGAGTTATTCAGCAGAAGGTGTGGTCCTTATACCTTGTCATTTCGGAGGTCCCAAGAATGTACTAAATGAAAGTGAAGCTGAGGAAGAGACATAACTCTTTCATTGCATTTCAACTGAGCTTTTTATGGAAATATGTCTTAGCCAAAACTGGTTATTTTGTGGGTCCTGGTACACTGATGATTGCATTCATGTCTTACTGTAGGGTTGTTCTTGTATGGCAGCTTACAACTTCCTCCGGGTGGGGCTGCGGAGGGAGAGCAGCCCATCTCCTCTCCCTGGTGAGCAGCTATAGGAGACAAGGAAATGGAATGAAGCTGCGGCAGGTTCAGCTTGGACTTTAGGGAAAGATTCTTCACTGGGAGAGTGGTTGGTCACTGGTATAGGCTCCTTTGGGAAGTGGTCATGGCACCAAGCCTGTCAGAATTCAAGGAGCGTGTGTACAATGCTCTCAATCATACGGTTTAGTTTTAAGTAGTCCTGCAAAGAGCAGGGAGTTGAACAGATCATCCTTGTGGTTCCATTCCAACTTGAGATATTCTGTGATTCCATGAATATTGTTCATGCTACAACATCAGCCTTCTGGTAAGAATTAAGTTGTGGATCTCACTGTCACAACATATCATGGAAAATATGATAATAAGTGAGTTTGAGTAATTACAATCTTTGATTTGTCACAGTATGGTAGTCCTTTTTTCTTACGCATTAGCTTTGTCTCAAATTCTAAGTATTTCTGCTGGTTTTGTTACTTCAGCATGCATATTAGGAGTAATTAACTAAAAGAATGCAGAAAAGGAAGCAACTACCTGAAGAGTTTCTCAGCAGAAGGTGGAAATGAGCACTTAAGATTTGTAGGTTCTTCTTTCCCCTTAAGGGTGACATGTCACAGAAAGGAGTGACAAAAGTCAGAGGGTCCACAAAAACCCAGGAAGTTTTATTTGTAGATTACACGCCAGGCATGGAAATTGATGTAAGTCCTTGACCTACTATATAAACACATGGCAGTGGGTTCCGTATAAAGGGTTGAGATGAAAAGCAAGAGAGAAGGAAAGAAAGAAAGAAAGAGAGAAAGACAGAAAGAAAAGAAGAAAGAAAAAGAGATCACCAGTCCTGGCTCCAGCATTGATCCAGCTGATGGGGAGTCCAGGGTCCTGGGAGTGCACATGTGCCTGGGCTTTGTGAGGAAACTTTTTTATAGATAGGCTTTTCTTGCCTTGGAGATAACTTTCTCACTTTCTTTGGAAATTAGTTATCATGCACAGTCTGTTCTCTCAGACCCTTCTGGTAATGGGTCGGAGGGCTTTGGGGGTCTTGAGTGGACCCTCCCTACAGTTCATGCCCACTTTTAGATTTTTCATTCCTGTTCTTGCACTGCACTGTGTTATGTCTAGGAGCTAGAACACAGATGTTTGCCCCTGAAAAGTGCTGCCCTACTTCTGCATGGCCACCTTCTCCAGCTACATTGTGTTCTTTCCCAGAGCATGTTATTACCAAAAACCCTTGGTTATTACAAAAAATTCTCGTCTGTTATTACCAACACTCCTTGGTTGGTTCCACAGCCATCCGTGTATCAGTGTTTGAGATGTACACATTAACCCCTTCTGGGATTCTACAGAATATCTAGTTTATAGCTATTAAATAAGTCAGCACTTTTACTTGAATATCTTTCCACATGGATTTCTCACTTTTTCTTATGAATTGGAATATAACTTCAGGGTGTGGGCTTTATCCTCCACTAGGTGTAGATGAGCTGGTGTGGAATATTTTGGCCAGTACTGAACCCCATACTTATGGAACAGGGTAGTTGGTTTTGAAAATCCAAAAGGTGGTAGGAATGACTAGATTAGAAAAGAACTCTCAAGGAAAGATTAGCCTTACTGCAGTCCCTTATTTGAAGGAGAACGAAATTTGTTTGTCATGCGCATTGTGGGCAGGGCAATAAAGAAAGAGGATAGTGAAACACTGAAATAGGTTTCTTGGAAAAAAGTTGCTGGGGACCTCAGAGAACAGACTAGATAAACATGAGAGAAATCATTCAGGTAAGTTATCCACTTGTGAAAGGAATGGGCTGCATGACTTCCTGGAATACTTGAAAGTCTAAATATTGCCAATATAAAGGCTGACTTATAAGTTATTTTTGCAAGAACTGAAATTTACTTCTGTGTGAGTAGGCTTTTAACTAACCAAGGCCAACCTCCTGCACACAGAGAGACTTAATTGCTATTGTGTCTCAGGCTCTCTTTTTTTTAGCTTTATTTTTCTCTTCTTGTGCTATAAATCCTTTCAATTAGAGACTCACCTTCAAAGCATAATACATTGGAATTTTACTATTTCATCCTGCGTAATATAAAATGTAATTATTAACAGCTAGTTGCAAGATAAATATTTTATTCTGCTATATGGAATGAGAATTATCCAGGATAATTGGGATGCTTTTTAAAGTATTATGGTCAACTTAATTTTAAAATTTTAAAGACCGTGAGCTTCTGAAGGTCTTTCAAACTACCTGGAGTTGTTTTAAAAATACTTAGCCTGCTGTCTAATCTTGTTGAGTGAATTTATCTGGCATTCTTATAAGCAAGTCATTGGTTAGCATTTTTCTTGGATATCTTTCTTTTTAAGTTTTGTGAATTTTTTTCTTTCAATGAGGACATCTTTTCAGAGAATAATAAATTCCAATCAGAAGTCATTCAAAGCATAGCTTGATTGTTACTGATTAGGAAGGCAAGAAGGTATGGAGTGGACTTCCATGTTCAGTTACTTTAATGAGGGAATGATCTGAATGAACTGAAAAATGTGGTTATTCACTGTGCCCTGGGCTGCAACTGCATTTCATGTAGCTATGTCATGCATTGAATGAGAGAGCAGAGCCACCTAAAGTGTAACTTTTGCCTATGTGGAAAGGAATGTTTGTTTTGACACATGGAAAGAAGGCAGCAAAACTACATCTAAATAGAGAGGATATTCAGTTCCAGCAAAAGTCTGGACAGATTTATGCTATTTGTGTCATTGCACCATCAGTCCTTCAGCAATGGTTGGCTTCAGTGGTGCGTGTGGGGGTGTGTGTGTGTGTATTAGTGGGTATTTGCTGGTATATAATTATATGCATACTTTGCCATGTGTATATATATGTAGGTGTGTTTAAATACTCCATATACACGTATGTATTTATTGTCATAGAAGCATGCCTGATTGAAGTCACAGTAGTCTTTAAAAGAAATCAGATTTTTGTTGTCATTAGTTATATAGCTAATTTCATTAAGATGTGAAATTCTTCTGATTTTCTTTTTTGTATGACAAATAAATATTTCCCATCTTCCTATGGCCAAAAAAAAGTTGAGAAAACAAAAGTATTTCTAGTTTGTGAAGTACAGAATGTGCAGTACAAGTGGGGTAATATAGCAAATGTAAAAAATAGCTTGTTCTTAGATTATATTAAAAAATTACAGTTCAGTATTTAATTACATAAGTGTATAATATTTTTTTGTTCAGTTCAAGGAAGAAATCTCTAAGCGTTTCAAGTCCCACACTGATCAGCTTGTGTTGATATTTGCTGGAAAAATTTTAAAAGATCAAGATACTTTGACTCAGCATGGAATTCATGATGGACTCACTGTTCACCTGGTTATCAAAACACAAAACAGGTAACTATAATGATAAATGGTCTTATGTTTACCTCTAGAAAAGTAAAAGAATTCTGCTTTATGAATAGTTTTCTGTTGCGCAAACCTAGATTTGACCAAATCACCTTAATCAGCTCCTTAGTTGCAGCTAGTGCAGAATAACAGTCTGAAATTACAGTTTTCTTTTCTTTCATTTATCTTGTATTTTAATTGGATTTGTGTTTCTAAATACATGTCTCTTGCTTTTTTTGGTTATTTAACTCTTTGGTTTTAGTGCTGACCGTGTTTTGGCTCCATAGTTGTTAGATAACATCTCTTACTGTTCAAAAATATATGTTGTGCAGATTTTCTTTTCACACATGAAAGCCTGCAGTGAATTTCCTTTCCTTGTTTTACCAACACAGTGAGTAATGACTTGCTGTTCTGGTAAAACAAGAAAAGAAAAATTTTGAGAACTGCTTTAGTGCAATGAATTTATTTGGCTAAAGAGACTTTAGATTTTAAGACTTTTTTTTTTTTTTGGTGGAGCAGCATTAGAATGATGGTGATAAAGTTACATCAGTTGAGCTGTGTCATCTGCACTTCGTGTGAAGTGTCCAAAATTCCTTTCAACAAGTAGAGTAATAGATTCCTCAAATGCAGTTTGTTACTAGTCAATAACATGTTCATTATTCTAGACGGAAAGTGTTTTTGCTTCTGTTCTACTTAGGTCTTTCCTGTTGGTGGTGAGGATCTCCTCTCACTGGAAAGTGTAAGGTGTTGAAGTAAAGAGCGTGGAATGTAGGAGAGAACAGAAATAGGCTTTCCCTTTCCAGGCCTTACCAAGACACAAAGGCTTGCTAGTAACATTAGTGTTAAATATAAATGCATATTGAAATTAATAGCGTTAGCATTAATGTAGGTACCTTCTGAAGTTGTTATTTTCAATTCCATATTCATGTCCTAGAGGGATTATGTTCTCTGTTCAGTTTGTACTGTCAGAGGTCTCCCTTCCCTGCCTGTGCCTCTTCCACCTGAAATTTAGGTTGATACAAGCCATGCCAATCTTGAATACAGTATTAGGTAATACTACAATTCTGTGTCTTGTGCATCTAAGCAAGTATTCTGCTGTTGCTATTTTTTTTGTTTCTTTTTTGCCTTCAGTCTTGAGTGTGACAGAGAGGCTTCATGAGTAGTATTAGCAGGATGCTTTTGACTTCCACAGTCTTCAGAGAGTTCATACATTGGACCGACTGTAGCCACACATTCTGACATAGTGGTGGCAGTCTCTTGTACCTTCTTGCACTTTGCCTCTGGATAAAGGAGCACCCATGAACACAAATGCCACATTTGTGGCTTTTGGGGAATTCTTGGTGTCCCTGCATCGTGAAGGGCCTTGCCCATAGGTATTCACTCTTGCCCACTTTTTTTTTAATCATTTTAGAAGAGTATGTTGCTATTATCTGCAGAATGTTTTAATCATGTTTGGGACAAAGAAATACAAAAAAACCCTACAGATCCTTTGCATATATCTATGCTGTCTTCAAATGAGGCATTAATGTTTTCGCCCACTAGCTATGCTTGAATAAAATAAAACCATGCTAAAACCTGCAAGAGAGAATTGCCAGCACAATGAAAATAATCTCTGAGAAAGTATAGCATTATCCTGAAGTATCTCAGTATTCTTCTTGCGAAAAAATCTGGATTTTATGCTTGTCCCAAAAGACAAGATTTAGATCCTACCAGTGTGTCCTGGAAAGTGCTGATTTTTGGCCATTAGTATCAAGATTGATTTGTTCCCAACCACTTTACACTATGTCATTTACTTTTCTTGACTGTTGCTGGTACTGTTGCTGCTTTGTATTCAAATGAATAGAGGTTCTTTTCCAAAACTGGATCTGAAAGTGATCTCTTCCCTTCTAAGAGTATTAGATGTTTAACTTTCAAATAAGAATCTTCATATATCCCAACCAATTCTTGTTAAAAAAGGATTCATTTTTTAACTGTGCTACATCTTCCAGATGCTACAGACGTTGAGTGAAATCTTAACCTGTCTTATACAGCCTCAGAGTAGCAGTGAGTGATTGACAGTGGGTACTGAAGATGCATTGAATTTGTAAAGAGAGTTCCAGGTCAACACCTGTCATTAGTTCATGGGAGGAAACATAATGGCAAAGTGGGTATAAAAAGTCATAGGCACTTGAGAAGAATATCACTGAAAGACTGGAGGCTAACAAGCTTAACACTCACACAAACCATTATCTTAAGAGAATACACCCCAGTTCCCATGTGAGCACTATTGAACTGCGAGTTTCAGTGTCATCTACTCTTCTGTTACACTTTTGAGGATCTTTCATATCTATTACATGAAGTGGTATAGTTGCTTCTACAAATAGTTTCACAGTGGAAAATGTGAATAGGTTTTTATGCTTATTGTTTTTGTTTTGACTGTGGAGGAAAGATGTACGTGTTTTCTGGACCAAAGAAAATGAAATTCTCTCTAACAGGAGATTCACAATCAGTCTGCAGTCTTCCTCTTTCAAGTTACAGCTGCTTGGCTAATGATAGTCATATTGTGTTCAAAGTTTGTAGTTGCTGTTAATGAAGTTAAAGAACTTACAGAAGCCTCAGGAAAGCCTTTGCATCTAAGGCATCTTTCAGGATTTTTTTTTTGTATGGTTGGGGGATGGTTTTTGTGATGTTTGCTTGAGTGGTGCAAGGACAGAATTTTGCTGTAGGAGAAAGGTACTCTGAGATGAACTGAAGTATGAAGTCTAATTCCCAAATCTTTTTGTAAGGTCTGAATTAATAGTTTTACAACTTACTTTATGCTGTATTACTGCAAATACAGGCATTTATGACATTTATTGTTGAACCAGAGTGGAGAACTGATTTAATTTCAAAGTAGCTTCTTTTCTTTTGAACAGAGAGGACAGGTTAGCTTTGTTCAAGCTCAGTTCCTTGATTTCTATTACTACATGGCAACATCTCTATTTATGCCTGCAGTAGAAGGGTGTGGTGAGTATATAACCTTAGCAGCCTTTAGTGCCTGTGCTAAATTATGTGGGCTTTAGCTTCATGTAACTACATTTTCAGCCTGTTCTTGGAGTCTTAAAGGTTATTGAGAGTCTGATATTTGTCTTCTAATAAAATGTGACATTAACTGAATTTCACATTCAATAAGGCATCCTATTAGAGATGTGCCATGAAATAAATTCCATGTTAAATTTGTTAGGCTTTATTTCTTCAGGGCGCAGGCATGTTATCAATATAGTGAAATAAGTCCTGGATCCTTAAAGCAAGGTAAGGACAGAGGAAATAATTCATTGGCAGGCATCATGGGGTAGGATGAGAAGGTGGTAATGGCTGCAGTGGTACACATCTGGTTTCTTTAATATTTGAAACTACTGTTCTGAAAAACTGATGACACTACAGGTGTCTGAGAAAGATTTATTATGGGAAACCATCTCAAGATAACTAGATTTTGACAGAGAATCAAAATGTAATTTAAGATTCTCAAGTATAATACTATTCCTACATTTAATGGTGTTATTTAAAATAACTTGTTATACTCTATAAAGTTTTAAAATTGCTTTTTTAGGTCACAAGACCACTCAACTCAACAGGCAAACACCACTGGGAGTACTGCTACCACATCAACATCAAGCAGTAGTACCTCAACACCTGCTTCAACAAATAGTAACCCTTTTGGCTTGGGTAAGAATATTTGTTAGGTAGCATGGTGGGTATCCTCTCTTGGATTCAGGTAATTGTCACCAAAGCTTTGTTATAATGTAGGCAGAATTTTAAAAAGCAAACCCAAACACACTAGCCAAAAAATTGGTTACAGATATGTGTTGAATTGGTTGTAGAAGTTTTCTGATCAGTCAGTTACCAGAGGAAAGTTGTTTCCTTAGTTTTATATAGAACCAAAGAATAGTTTGGATTGGAAGGGACCGTTAAAAGTCATCTAGTCCAACCCCTCTGCAATGTGCTGGGACATCTTTAACTAGATTAGATTGCTCACAGCCTCCTCCAGCCTCCTCTTGAATGTTTCCAGAGATGGGGCATTCACCACCTCCCTGGACAAATTGTGCCAGTGTTTCACCACGAACTTCAGATTTGTACTGTTTCACCTGCAGTGGTAAGGTGCTATAAGCACTGAAGCATCTTCCAGTGTCCTTATGCTTCTTAAATGTGCAGCAGAGTTCCTGTTATCTGAATATAGATGAGTCATAGAAGCTGAACTTGTAACATGAAGCTAAGATTTGCAATAAAAGCAACAAAATTGCTGCTATTCTTACAATTAAGTATTTCTCAGGTTTCAAATCTGATAGTAGTATGAGTCTTTGCTTTTATGAATAAAGAGGCTGCAGTCTATTGACTTAAAACTAATAACCTATTTCCATAATTGTGGTGGGATTTTGTTATATTCTTTTTCATCTTTTTTGCATTTGTGGGTTGGGGAAGAGGTAGAATTGGAAAAGCTAATCTCAGCAAGCAGTTAATTTCTTATGTTTCAACAGTTCTTCATTCCTGTCCTTTGCCAAATACAAATAAAAAACAAATCAGAAGTAATTCAAAACATAATTAGCTCTTGGTGCATTACTACCAAGAGGAACTCTGCTTTTCATTAGAATAGGGAACATAACTCATATTGGGAGTTCTCTCTTGATTATAGTCTAACCAAGGGGAGACAGATAAATTATTATTACAAATGCGATTGTTAAGTGTTGCTGGAGTGTGTGGGACATGAACCTAAAACCCCGAAACTCAAACATCTCTTGTGTCTTGGCTTTGGAAAATGAGAAGAAAAACTGTTAGAATTGTAACAAGTTTGATTTAAGGTACAGTTTGTTGAATTTTTAGTTATGTGTCATGTTATTTAAGGAAGCAAACTCCTAGTGGGCAACTCCTTAAGAGCCTTGCAAACATGGGACTTTCCATTCATTTTTGTTATTTTGAAGTATGGGATATATTCAAGTATTTTGTATTTAGAAAGGATCTGCATGTGATTGGAAGTATACTAGAAACTGAAAGTTCAATTATATTTCTTTCATCCTCTTTAAGGTGGCCTAGGAGGTTTGGCAGGCTTGAGTAGCCTGGGCTTAAATACTTCAAACTTTTCGGAGTTGCAAAGTCAGATGCAACGGCAACTTATGTCCAACCCGGAAATGATGGTTCAGATAATGGAAAATCCATTTGTTCAGAGCATGCTTTCAAATCCTGACCTGATGAGGCAGTTAATTATGGCTAACCCTCAAATGCAGCAACTGATACAGAGAAATCCAGAGATCAGCCACATGCTGAATAATCCAGATATAATGAGACAGGTATGTAGAAAAATCTGTTAGTTCATGACGTTTGATTATCCTGTAACTGTAAACAACAGAGCAGGATTTGGACATGCTTAGTGGAGTATGTATATGTTCTTGAAGTATTTAGTCTTATTCAAAATCCATAAAAGGTTACCATAGACAACCAGTGTTTTCATTTCAGGTTGTTAATGTCCAAATATACTGGTGATTCAAAAAATCTGCAGCATAGTTTTGAAAGTCATTGAATACTGTGTAGTCATGTCTTCTGAGGCTAGAATTGAATGTGCATGTCTGCCCTTGAAACCTGTTGTCTAGCCAATGATTTTACCATAAGTAGTAATTCTCAAAAATACTGCGTATTGTCATTGTGTCTCACTGCAGCAACTTCTAAATGCTTTTAAAATTAGAAGATACAAAAGATACGTTGTGTGGCAAAATGTATCAAAACCCAAAGAGATTAATAGATGCTTTTGAGATTGTATGTATTTATATTAAATTTCATACTATAGGCTGTCTGTGGTAGTGATGTTAGGAATGGTAAGAGTATATTGTATGGAAAAGATGAAGAAAGAAAAGAATAGCTAATTCAGAGGTTTTCTTATGCTTAGTCAGTCTTCCTGACCCAATCAGTTGTGGTAGAATGCTGGCTAAATACTGAATTGTGTTGACTCACTCTGAGCTGACAGCTTTTATCATAATTTCAAACTAGGTTAGACAGGGATAATTGAGATATTGCCAAATGCTGACGTTTTCACTTTAGACTGGATTTCTTATTAATACAGATTAAACGTTCCACTTCTCTAGACACTAGAACTTGCTAGAAACCCTGCAATGATGCAGGAAATGATGCGAAACCAGGACCGAGCCTTGAGCAACCTTGAAAGTATACCAGGTGGATACAATGCCTTGCGACGTATGTACACAGATATTCAGGAGCCAATATTGAATGCAGCACAGGAACAGGTGAGAAAAGCATACAAATTCTATGGAAAGTTAAATATTTATTTTTTTAAATAAAAACATTTAAGTAATGTAAATTTCCAAATCTTTACTTTACGAAACATTTCTTGAAACTTGAAGTTGCTATGTAGCCTTTTGAGAGGAAAGAGCTTTAAACATCCTGTGTTCTTCTAAGCCTGAAGAAATACAGCTATCACTTCGTGTGATTGAGAAGCTATTTTAAAGTTAAAAAATATTTTATTACTTAATTTTTACTTCCCTTAGTTCTTTGCCTTAAAATTTGGAGGTCCAGTAAAATCTTTTTAAGCGTGTGTTTAGTAACTTTTAACTAAAGGTGGAAAGAATAAAAGGCTTTGAAGTTAGAAACTAGTATGCTAGATACAATCCTACTGTGATCAAAATACAGTGTAGGAGCAACACTACTTTCAAAAAGAAATGTGGTTTAGGTTTTTTTTATGTCCTAGTATCTCTGTGTTGGTGTCTTTTTGCAATATTTACATTTAATTACTGTAGAATGATTAAGAGTCAAAATATTTATTTTCATGTGTCGTTTGGAAACTTGTAGATGATACACGTTTGCTTTCCTTTCTCTGTAGTTTGGGGGTAACCCATTTGCTTCTTTAGTAAGCAATGCGTCAGCAGGAGGAGACAATCAGCCGTCTCGTACAGAAAACAGAGATCCTCTGCCAAATCCCTGGGCTCCTCAGTCCAGCTCACAGACTTCCACAACAAATACCAGCACTAGTGGTGAGAGCAGTGGCAGCAGTAATGCTGAAAATAGCACTTCTGGCACTACGGGGCAGAGCTCAACTGGACCGAATTTGGGACCTGGACTAGGAGGTGTGTTTGTTACTGCAGCTGTCTTTATCTGCACATAGTTGGAAACTTGCTGAAAGTATTGTTTCATTAGGAAGAGAGTTTTTGATTCAGTTTTTATTGCTATTTACTTTTGTAGAACATTTTACTATTATCAAAGTCCTCTGTAGAAAAACAAATAGGAAAAGTAATCTCAGAGTGATAATAATACTTGCACGCTGCCCTGAAGTAACAAAGGTAAGGAATCTCCAGACGAATTGTAGTATTTTTTCTGTTTATAGGCAAATGTGATAACAGCTAATAATGTGGATACTTAATGGGACTGCTTGTTGGCTGTTTTCTAGGGTGGATGTGTCTGTGTAAGCAGAACCACATGGAGGTGTATTTCAGGGTTTAAAACTCATAAAAACCAAGTGATCGTATCCTGATATAGATAGTCTACTTTCTCTGATGGTAGTCAGGATGTTTACTAAAGTGGCCTTTAACTTTTCTTTAAGCTGGTATGTTCAACACACCAGGAATGCAGAGCTTATTACAGCAGATAACAGAAAACCCACAACTTATGCAGAATATGTTGTCTGCACCCTACATGAGAAGCATGATGCAGTCATTAAGCCAGAATCCTGATCTTGCAGTACAGGTAAATTGCATTTGATGTAGTAATATATTGTGTCTATTAAAGGGGAACAAAGACAAAACACAAAACACAAATAACTCAACAGTTGCCTGTGGTGAATGGGCCACTTCTTAATGTTAATCTGTAACTCACTGATACTACTACCTGTTTATATTTAACAATTTGCTGCAGTGAGTTTCTTCAATTTGTTGAAGAATGAAAAGAAAGTTGGACATCATTCCTGACATATTTCTAAAATAACTTGTAAAGTTATGTATGTTTTGTACAGCCCCAAACTTGTGATCCAGCATAAGAAACAGTTAGATAAAACAAATGCTTTGGTTATAAATTAAGGTAGAGCTAACAGTAAAGAAATACCCCCACTGGTTTGGGAGAAGTTAAGGGAGGGGCCTTGGTGCCATATCTTGACATTACTCTCGTGTTAACTTCTTTGTGACCTGTGCTCATTCTAAGAATGGAGAAGATGTTTTAGGAATGCTGTTGTGGAAGTGCTTTCAAATTTTACTTGAAGCAGTAATATCAAAAGTCAGATTCTGAACTGAGATTGTAACACTTTTCTGTGTTAAATACTCATTTGGAAATATCCTTGACTTCAGGTGATATTTATAACAAAGTTATTACTTAGATTTGTATGGAGGCTGAACAGAAAGAGATCTTCTTGTAATACTTGGCAAGACTACCTCATTTGTGTCTGGAAATTCACTCAAAGGATAAAAAACCCCAACCAAGCCAAATCAAAACAAACCAAAAAAAAAAAAAAGGCAAACACCTTCAAAAAGTTTTGGCCAAAGTAGTAGATTATTGCTATTCTGTGAAGTAGTTTGCATAGACTATTACCGTATTATCAGTAATTGTTTTAAAACATCCAGTGGTTTTTTTACTGCTTGATCTTTGAAGTTAAATATTTTTGTCCTGTAGATGATGTTGAATAATCCTTTATTTGTTGGAAATCCTCAACTTCAGGAACAAATGAGACAACAACTTCCAACTTTCCTTCAGCAAGTAAGATGAGATACTAGCTGTTAATAAATGTCTTCAAGTCAATGAGCAATATTTTTAGTAAATCTGTGCTTGTCTCTGGTTTGGCTAATAGCTAGATTCTGTAATATATTCTCATTAGTTTTAGATATTAAGTTAGATTCTCCTTTGATATTAATCTTGCTTAAAGTCTCCACCCCTTTCAGAAGTTAAACCTGACTGTTGCATATGGTCTAGCACAACCATTAAGATTTATTCTTGCTTTTTTGCTTAGAAGGAAGAAATGTTCTTACTGCACAGCAGCTGGACAACACCTATTTGTGACAAGATTTGTTTCATGTGTGAAAGACCCAGGTCACTAGCTAATTTAAAAGACCTGGATTCTTTTTGCCTGTCAAGATTGCTTTACTGTTGTCTTTCCCTCATACCAACATTGTGTTTGCAGCCCAGGTATCCAGTTGGTATAAGTTGCCACAGTGTGTAGTAGTACTGTGTTCCCTAAATAGGAGCAAGCAAGAATTTTTTAGGAATTGAAAACCTAATGCATGAGTTCTGTCATTAGGCAGTCCTTGTAAATCAGTGTAAATGTGCACTGCCAAGATCTGACTGCACACAGGAGGTTTTACAAGGAAAGTAATGAGCATGTACATGAACTGTAGTAGCAAGCTCAGTATTCAGAAGATACTGTCTATATTGTTTGAACCACATGAATGGCTGTGGTGTTTCATACTGCCACTGCTTTGTAGTGACTCAGTAGTATCTGAGGAGGTAGTACCACATTTATTTTGAAATCTGTGAATAAATGGTAATTAATGAAGGCACAGTAGGAATTATTTCTGTTTTCTTCGAGTATTTCCTGTCATTACCACCTTGGAGTTTATCTGCACAGCTAGTTCTCTGTTGTATTTATTGTCTAAAGTCAGATGATTAACAGCATTAGCAGGTGAGGTAAAGTGGAGTAATATCTGGGTATTCTCACAATGTTGGTAATATTTCAGCTTGTGCTTTCTTGCTTATCCATTGGTGTTTATATTGTGGGAGTGGGAGACAGAAACCATGGAATCTGCATAATGGAAGGGATCTCTTGCAATGAAGTACAGTTGTCCTGCAGAACTAGGAAAGAATTGCTGCTGCTGGAATTAATAACACTAATAGAGATTAGATGCAGGTCACCTAAGTGCTCTGAGATTTGTTGGGCCACCATTTCTGTAAGACAGCTTCAAATATCAGACAGTAAATCATGATTTAAATATTTTCATAAAGTAGTTGCAGCAGCTTTCTTTAGAGAACCCAAAATGATTACCTCTTTAAAATTTGAGTAAACTTCTGCATCGGTATATTTAGTTATTCTTTGACTTCAAGGTATCACAAAGATAAAAGTCGAAGAGATTAATATTAACTTGATGTTCTGAAGTCTCTTTAGGCTCCTATATTCCACATCAGAATTCTTCATGTCCTTTTCTGCAGTTCTGCTCTGCACCAGAGGTTAATCTGTGATTTCTACATGAATCAAATATGTTTTTTCAGCAAAAGTAATCTGCTCTAGTTGCCTGGGGAAGGCTCCTAAGATTAGTAAGCCTATCTGCTATTTAAAGTAGGTCTGGCTACCAAAACTGTGTTTTTTGCAACTGAAGCAGTACTTCTCACTTACCTGTTGCATATTTATGCAGAGGTGAGCATAAGCCACTAGTTTGGAATTTGTGTCTAAAATAGTCAGGTATTTGGATGTTTCGTTTCAGAAAGGAAAAGGATTTGCCTTCTAAATCATTTATGGATGTGAAAGCCAATTTTTATTTGAGTAGACTGAGAATCCTTGAATATTATGCATTTGCTTGCGGGTATATTTTGCTGTGTATTGGTTTACATTTCAGGCTGTGGGGGCACTACAAATACGATGTGTACAAATAGTCACAAACTGCTGTGATCTGAAATTAGCTAGGAAAAAGAAACATTACTTTTTCTTAGGTATCTATTGATCAAGTTTCATCATGTTCAGCATTGTTGCTTACTAGCAGTATGATACAGGAGACTAATTCTAGAATAATGTTGTACTAATACAGTCCTGTGGTCTTGAAAGATTTTGGTCTGTAATGAAAAATACTTCTCTTTGTATAATTCTCACTTGAAAGGCTTTCTCTACATCTGGACAGTTCATTGATCACCTTCTATGGAAGTTTTCTCATAGAAGAAAAAATAACTGAAGGATCTCCTGTAAATATTCAACTGCAGAATTGAAAATCAAGTTCTGAAATTATGTCAGATTCTGTAAGACATCTAGGAATAAAAACTACCTTGGAACATCTACATATAATTAAGTTTCTCTCCTTTTCTTAGATGCAGAATCCTGACACGTTATCAGCCATGTCAAACCCCAGAGCAATGCAGGCTCTGCTACAGATTCAGCAGGGCTTGCAGACATTAGCAACAGAAGCACCGGGGCTTATACCAGGGTAAGAACTGATCTTAACATTTAGACAGGAACTCTTCCCTTGTGTTGTTTATTCTTTTTACATTTAAGGACTTACGAAGTTTCTATTAAAGATTCGTCATCCTGCTTTTTTAGTTTAACTAAAGTTGTTTAGAATCTGTCACAGTTTTGCCTGCTGCGCAGTTCTAAACAGTGGTAACTCTGGTCTTTGCCTCAGTACTTTACTTAAATTGTCATCCCCTCTTTGACAGAATTTGTACCCAGTAATTAAATAAATGAGAACAGACAAACTAGTATTTATTATTCAAGTGGTGTATTTCTTTTCCTGTAATTTATACAGATTTAATCCTGGTTTGGGTGGAGTGGGAAGCAGTGGAGCTCCTACAGGGTCCACTGTACCTAGTTCTGTTTCCACTGAAAATACAAGTCCAGCTTCAGGAACTGCTGAACCTGGTCACCAACAGTTTGTCCACCAGATGTTGCAGGCACTTGCTGGTGCAAATGCTCAGGTAAAGTACATCACTATATTCTAGATGTTTTTACTTTTTACTTTATTTTTAATTGTAAAACACCAGAGGTTGATAGTTGAGGGGAGAGATCCCTGGATGCTTCTGGTTGAAGGGCAGCAGAGGATGCTTAAAAGTGCTGTGGCAGCTGTGCAAGTAAATGCTGAAAAAACATAAAATTTGAGTAGAATTTGAGAACTGTCCTCTGAACAGTTGATTTTCATATACTCATCTCCATACCCTTGAGTTTCTGAAATGCTTGTAAAACTTGAGGCATATCGAGACGGTAAGACTTCACTGCTAACTGTAGTGTGCATTCAGGCAAGGGTAAAACTTAAGCATACTGAACACTGTTACCTCTGTGCTCTTTGCCTGTATTACTGACTGTTACCTTTAGCTGTAATTAAGCCTCTGTCTCCCTCTTTGGAATAGCCACACTCTGCCTATTTGGAGTCTGAAATTCTTGTATGACTTCAGTAACATCCTGCAGGTCCAGACTGCAGTGCATTTTGTTAACATACGGAGTGGGATTAAGGGTTTCCAGAGAGCTCCATAAGTCAAGAGAGGTAGCAACTTGTCCAGTACTGAGGGAGGTGAGCAAGACTGGCTTTAAAGGAGACACGCTGTAAACTTTCAGGAGTGCCGTGTTAAGCAGCACCCTTACGCTGTGGTACGTACCCACTGTTGTGGCAGACTGCCGGTGGAAAGGGCAGTCCTGCTTTTCCTTCCTCTGTTTCTCTGGGGTGAGTTAGTTTAGCTTTGCTGATCTGACAGACTAATCTGTTTTTCTCTTGTTACATAACCATGAGAAAGTGTCGGTGTTCCTTAGCAAACCAGGTTCTTATGTATTTACACTTAGGCTGTCAAATCTTACCCTACTGAGTCAGCATTCTGGTTAGTTTTGTTTGAGAGAAGCAGGCTGGGAGGCAGTTCTTAAATTGCAGATTACATCTTTATATTGGTATGGAACCATATACAGATTTTAAATCTGTGTGGTAATTCCTTATGTATGAAACTGCTGAATTAGAACAAAAGGAAAATTAGCAGTAGCTGCACAAGTTTTGTGTACAAATCTAAATTGACTCACTGATTTTAAAAAGTTACTTTCCAGAATATTATTTGACTATATGCCTCGGAAGGTCATACCATTGAAATAATGCAGAATTTTGCCAAGAGTTTGTGTAAAAGGGATCTTTCTATAAAGCACAGCTGACAGTTTGCCTTGGACTCAACCTTTCTAACAACTAGGATTTTGGTAATTTCAGTCAACAAATACTTGGGATTGTTACAAAAAAGGTGATTCCTGTGTAAAGGACAAGTAAAGCCTGTGATGTTCAATATTGCTGACAACAACATCATAATCTTTGCTATTCCACACTGCTAGGTTGAAATCTGTTTCATTTAAAAATAATACCTATATGCATATCTTTAAGATACTGTTCATGGGATGTTTTACCCAATTTAATTTTAATCTTCCTTTATCAAGCAACCAGTTTTTCCTGAAGTTCAGGAATGTTATGTAAGTGTAACTACTCTGCTGACTTGTTAAAAAAATATTCTTCAGTTTTTAATTGGATTTGTCTGAATATATTTTTTGGAACTTGAAAAAGAGGTATAGTCAAAAATGAGGAAAGACAAAGTGGTGCAGAACTCAACTATGTTTAAATCCTGTATTTTGCTAAGTGTGTATTATGCTTTTATAGCTTGAAATTTTGTTCTTAGCAGTTGCAAAATCCAGAAGTTCGATTTCAGCAACAACTGGAACAGCTGAGTGCAATGGGCTTTCTGAACCGTGAAGCAAATTTACAAGCACTAATAGCAACAGGAGGAGACATCAATGCAGCTATTGAAAGGCTGCTTGGCTCTCAGCCTTCATAGCAGTGTTTCTTTAACTTGAAAAAAATGTAATTTATTTTTGATAACAGCTCTTAAATCTTTCAAATTGCTTTATTTCATTCTGACTCTTGGGGTTGTCTTGTTATAACTAAAATCAGTCTGATGCATTTGAACAGGGGGTGCAGTAATTTTCTTCAAACAGTGGGAATCAATGCATTTTCATTTTCTTGAGGGCATCAGTTCTTTGTTCTGCATTATTTGTGATTTTTTTTGAAACAGTATCAGCTTTCACCGTTGGATGAACAAGTTTGTCTGACCTACAAATGGCCAATTTATTTACTACTTAAACAGTATCCTTCAGTAGTAATTTATGTAGATTACAAATTAAAAAGGAAACAAATTAATTGAAGCTGTGGGTACCAATACTGCTTATTGTGATTTTGGCATTTTTTTTTTCCTTGACTAGCAAAATGCTGGAAGATTTATACCACTTGAGTAATCTACCATCTCTTGCTTTAATTTGTATAAACACAATATATACAATGGAGAGAGCTCATTTCTAGAGATTTGCATATTACAGTAGAATGAGATTGTAAGTAATGAAAAAACAAACAAACGCAATACCAACCAACCAAACAAAAACAACCCGGGAAAAAAAGTCCTAAGACTTGGATTTGGTGTAGAATCTTCTAGGATCTCTGGTAACTATCTCAGAAAAAAATGCATAAGAAACTTCAGTGAAAATATACTAGAATTACTGTTCTGGTTGTCTCTTTACATTTAACTGTACAGAAACTTGCATTATAACATTAAGTATTCACAAAGATTAACTGTAAATTACTTTTGTCATTGTGCAAATTAAAGGGCCATGGCCTTGTGCTCTGGAATTGCTTCTATGGCTATTTGGCTTGTTCCACTGAGATTTTAACATGTATTCTGATTTGTAATTGGAGAAATTACTTTATTCATGGTCATGTGATACTCTAATTACTTTTAACCACCAAGTAAAAAAATACTGTATAGCTTTTCAGTTTCTATTGGTAGTTACTTCTCTTGTGCACAGGTAATAAATAAATTAAAAAAATCTTTAAGCATCTTGTTTCAGTGTGTTTGCAGTTGATCATTACCTAGAATTCAAGATGACTGTCCATCTTAAGAGTATTTGAGTGAGCTCCAGCTCTGGGAATCTTTACCAGCTCAGCGCTAAAACTAGTGAACAACTCCGGGAATGTGAGGTGGAGGGAAGAGAGTAACAGGTGCATGATGTTGAAGACTTCTACCTTAGATTGGGGATAGCAGAATAAAAGACAAAATTAATCTGCTTTTTATTGCTCTTTTGTGTCAGTCTAATGGACTTGTGCACCTTCAGGTTCCTTAGATGTTCTCGAACCTGATCTCCTGCAGAGGGTAGTTTTTCATTCTCCCAGTCCCTGCTCTCACCTTCTGAAACTTGGGCAGTGTGGCTGGAGCTCTTGCTGGTTAAGACAGAGGCAAAAAAGTAATTGAGTACCTCAGCCTTCTCCATGTCCTGGGTAACCAGGTCTTCCATATTCCTCCTGAAAGAAGCCACATTTTCCCTAATCTTTTGTTGCTAATGTACCTAAAGAAGATTTTGGTTACCCTTGATGTCCTTGGCCAGATTTACTTCTGTCAGTGCTTTAGCTTTCCTAGCCAACTCCCTGCTTTCACCTTCTGCAGCTTGGGCAAGGTGGCTGGAATACTTGCCAGTGAAGGGAACAGGCTGGACATAGGTCAGTGAGTGCTGAACAACTGTGCTGTGCATCATTTATTTCTCTTAGGTTTTATTCCTCTTTTTCTCTCTTTACAAGAATAATAATAACAACAATAGTAATTATAATTCAATCTCCCTGGCTCTTTGGGCAATTTCTCTGTGTTACTCCCAGGCTATCTTTCCCTGCATCCATGCTGTGTAAGCTGCCTCTTTGTGTTTAAGTTTGTCCAGGGGCCTCCTGGAAGTCTTTCCTAATTTCCTCTTTGGATGCATTGTTCTTGAGCTTTGAAGAGGCAATTCTTGAGTGTTGTCCAGTCCTCTCCCCTCAGGGCTCTACCCCATGACATTCTACCACTGCGATCCCTGAAGAGGCCAAAGTCAGCTCTTCTGAAGTCCAGGATAGTGATCTTGCTTCTCACCCACCTTGTTGCTGCAAAGATTTCATTCTCGAGTGTTTCATGCTTACTGCAGCCCCGGCTGCCCTTGGGCTTCACATGCCCCACCAGCCACCTGTTGCTGAGCACAGGGTCCAGCCTAGTGCCTCTCCTCTTTGGCTCCTTTATCAATTGGAGAGGGAAGTGGTCATCAATAAACCTCCTGGATTATGTGTGCACTGCTGTGCTGTCCCTCCAACAGATTGTCACAACCCAGACATGGGTGTGATATTTCTTGTAAATTCTCGTCGGTCTTAGTCTCAGCAGCCTTAACTCCAGCAACTAGCCCACTATTTAGCTGCAGAAGTGTTGGCTAACAAGCTCTCAAACTTTTACAACAAACTTTATAACTAGCTCCCACCTCTCACAATAAACTTAAGGTGTTGAGTAAGTGGTAGAGTATGATTGCTGCTCTTGCTGAGATAAAACAGGAGAGGATAGTGGGAAAAGAGAAGGAGAGGGAGAAAGGTCAGTCCTTAGATCCTGCATTGATCCTGCTGCTGTGGATGGTCCGGATCTGGGGTCGATGGAGAGAGAGAGAGAACACCTGGAACCAATCCACTTCCTTTTGTAGTTTATGCCTCTCATGTAAAATAGATTTTTTTGTGCTATTCATGTTGTATTGTTTGCACTTGTGCAGTCAGCCTTTAAGAGGCTTCTGGGAAATGAGTTGGAGTTGAGGGACTGTGGTGTTCTGGAGCCCGTTTTAGTGAGGTGTCTGCGGCTTGAGCCTTCTCTTGACACAGGTGCACTGAGCATGAGTCTCAAGGCAGACTTGGACGCTTAACAACTGAAAAGGAAGTTGGCTCAGAACAGCAGTGTCCCAATCAAAACTTTCTGTTGCAACAGTCAGAATGTTTGAGGCAAAACATACTTAAGGTGCAAATGCCCAGTCTTTCACATGGATGTCGGGGTGGTTGGGATCCTCCATGAGGACCAGGGCTTGTGAATGTGAGGCTATTCCTGTCTGTCTGTGGAGGGCTGCATCGGCTTGGCCTTCCTGGTCAGGTGCCTGCAGCAGGCCTCCACTATAAAGTTACCTGTGCTTGCCCTCCCTTTAATCCTCACCCATAGGCTCTGAGTTAGCTCCTCATCCCTTCCAGGTGGAGCTTCACACACTCCAGATGGTCACTGACAGAGAGGGTGACACCTCTTCCTTGACTCCCCTGCCTGTTCTTTTTGAAAAGACTGTATCCTTCCATTCCAGCACTCCAGTCATAGGAGTTGCCACCATGTTTCCATGATGCCAGTAAGATCATACACGTAGACATTCATATGTCTCTAATTTATTTCCCATGCTGGATGCGTTAGAATAGAAGCATTTAAGTTGGGCCCCCAGTGAAAATGATGTTCTCTCTGGAGGGGCTGGAATTCCTTTGTGCTGCCCTTCAGGTGTTCTCCTGCTGACCTGCAATCCCTCTCCAGACTCTGAGCATCTCTTGCTGGCTCTGGCATCTAACTGATATAGGTGGGATGGCAAGTCATCCCACACCTTATCACCATTAAACAGGATGATATCTCCCTGCCCGCTAATCATAAATAGTTTAAAGCCGTATCAATGAGCCGTGCTAACTTTTGACCAAAGACTCTCTTCTCCTTTTGTGAGAGGTGATGCTTCTGATCCCATCTCATGCCAGCAAGTGTGGTGCCCTGTAAACCATCCTGTTGTCAAACAACCCAAAATTTTGGCAGTGACACAAGCCTCAGAGCCATGTGTAGATAGACTGGGTCCATCTGTTTCTTTCAGTCACTACCTGTATGTGGGAGAACGGAGATAAAAATAATGTGCCCTTGGTTCCATCACCAATTGTCCCAAGTCTCATTTGATGGGCTTTGGATGGACCACATATTGTGACTTAATCACCATTCACGTGGAGGATCAGCAGTGGGTGGTAGTCTGAGCACTGTGCTTGGCTAGGAAATTTTCTGGCCATGTCCTTAACCTGGGCCCCAGGGGTGCAGCAGACATCCCTGAGGAAAGTATCCTTCTAGCATACTGGACCTTCCATTCCCCTTAGAACAGAACCATCTACCTCTACATCCTCCACATGGAACTGGTCTTGAACTATAGGTCTTTCTGGCCTTGATAACACCTCTAGTGGAGAGGGACCTTTGACCTTATCATCCATTGAGTGAGCTTCAATATACAGAGCCCTGTAACTATTGTACAGAGGCATCTGGGGGAGGGTGAGATGGGCGAGGAGGTGTCTTGCCTGTCGTTACAAGCAAGGACTGCCTTGTCATTCCAGAGGCAGGTCTTGAGAATACACTCAATGACATCCAAAAAGGCTACTATCAGATGGAATGGCAAGGGTGAGGTGGGGAAGAGAACAGTTTTTACCAAGACTCTAAAACAGTGACTTTAACTAGCACAAAGTTTCTTGAGACAACATTCAGCTCACCTTTAAGTATTTCAGTTGCGTTTTAGAAACTGAGAGACACTACATTTGAAGTAAAATTTTATTGCAATTCAGCAAGAGATAAAGTTTGACCTAAATTCTACACTGAGTCTTCAGCTAACATTTTTTGCAGTAGAGTCATATTTATTAGTAACTGTTGTCAACTGAACTAACTTTCTGATAAGTAGTGATAAAAACACTGAGCTGTTTTTTGCACAGGAGAAGTTCTAGTTTTGTTGGAAAACACAGCAAGCAGAACAAGGTTTACAGATAGTATAGACTTCTTATTATGTTTAACAATGAAAGAAAACCCACACTTACTGGTTTAAGAGCATATTACAATGTTTCTTTTTATACCCCACTCCCAGCTTCCTCCTGTTGCCCCTTTTTCTGTCTCTCTTTAAAATTCTCTCTTCAGTTACCATCTACCTCTTCTTTCAGAAGCAATCTTATCGTTAACTCTGAGCACTTTGATAACTTGTAGTTGAAATCTGCAGCTTGCATTTTGGACCAGAAGGGCATGTATGTGTGAAGGTTATCGCTGTTTTTCTGCTTTCTTCTTACACTCTGCTGTGGACCAAGTGACATGACAGCACTGTCTGCAAAACTGCCTTGCCTGTTCATCAGACTACTGCTAGAGAAAGTAACTGCTGCAAAACCAAAAAATCTAGAAGTTATGGTAGCGTGAACTGACAGATGCCATTTGAAAGACTTAAAGTGCGTAGATTCACTATTGGGAATATGACTGCAAAATGTTTTGTAAAGGGTGCGGTCTGCCTAATTCTCTTCTTGGTTCAGTGACTGCATGTAGTGGGTTGACCCTGTATGGATGCCAGGCATCCACCAAAGCTGCTCTATCCCTTTTCTCCACAGCTGGAAAGGGTAGAAAAAATATCAAAAAGGGTTCATGGGTTGAGATAGGCAACAGGAGAGATCACTCACCAAATACCATTACAAGCAAAACAGGCATGAATTAGAGGTATTAGTAACAATATCAGAGCAGGATAATGAGAAGTAAAAACAGACCTTAAAAACACCTTTCTCCCACCCCTTCCTCCTTTCCAGCTTTATCTCCTGCCCCCCAGTGGCACAGGGAGATGGGAAATGGGGGCTATGGCTAGTTCATGACATGTTGTTCCTACTGCTGCTCAGGGAGAGGAGTTATTCCCCTGTTCCAGCATGGGGTTGCTACCATGGCAGATAGTTCTCCATGACCTTCTTCAATGTAAGTCCATCCCACGGACAACAGTTCTCCATGAACTGCTCCAGTGTGGGTTACTCTTCCATGGGGTGCAATTATTCAAGGACAGGCTGCTCCAGTGTGATTCCCCCATGAGGTCACAGGTCCTACCAGGAAACCTGTGACCAGCGTGGGCTCCTCTCCACAAGCCTGCAGGTGCCTGCCAGGACCCTGCTCCGGCATGGGTTTCTCACAGGCTCACAGCCTCCTCTCAGGCATCCACCTGCTCTGGCATGGGTCTCCTCTGTAGGCTCCAGGTGGATCTCTGCATCCCTGTGGACCTCCATGAGCTGCAGGGGCAGAGCTGCCTCATCATGGTCTGCACCACGGGTTGCAGGAGAATCTCAGCTCTGGTGCCTGCAGCACCTCCTCCCCCTCCTTCTCCACTGACCTGGGTATCTGCAGAGCTATTCCTCTCACTTGTACTCACCCTCCTCTTCTCTGGCCGCAATTACACCTGCACTATCATAGAGGTTTTTTTCTTCTTTATATGTTACTTCTACAGTCTGTTATCACAGAGGTGTTGCCACCATTTCTAATTGGCCTAGCCTTGGCCAGTGTCAGGTCTGTCCTGGAGTCAGCTGGAATTGGTTCTACACGGCATGGAGGAAGCTTTCAACAGCTTCTCACAGAAGCCACCCCTGTAGTCTCCCCACCCCCTGCTACTGAAACCAGGCCACACAAACCAAATAAACTGCATAATAAAGTAAATGTTATTAATTTTAAAAATCAAATAACCATCTAAATTTACAGCTGAGGTGGCAGGCAACTAGTCTGTTCCTTTGTCTGTATAGATAACTTGAGCAGTTTAGTAAGACTCTACCCTTCCTATATTTAATGTATGAATGTATACTGCCATTGGGATAGATGGCATTTATTTTTCTTTCCTCATTTTAGCACTGAAAAATGTTTATGCTATAGTAGGTACAGTATTTACACAGCATTTTACTAACTGCTTAGCACAAATTCTTGAGGATGTATAGTGCATGTACCATCCATAGATAATTTGTGCTTAGAGATGGAGAAAGCAATTTCTAACACCAGGTGTTTCCTCTGTTTTTGCTGCATTTGCTAAATATATTTCAAAATACGGACAGACATTTGCATCCAGATAAGCTGTGCATAATAATAACAACCTGCCCAAATAATCCAAACATGACATCCCTTAGTTTTAAAACAACAACAACAAAACAAACAATCCACCACAACAAAAAAATGCAAATGAAACCAAAGTTAAGTAAATGAAATGTTGTAGGATTGTGTTTGGGTAGGGAATGTTCTCCTACCTTTTTCTTCCACTGTACACATGCACAGCTTGATTAAAACCTGAGAACAGTTTTATGTGGTTAGCATTGGGATAATTCACATCTTAATCTTTTAATTTCTGATGCACAGGATCTAAGTGAACAGAAGTAATCCTTTGTTGTCTTTCAGAATAGTAGGTAACAGAAAACTGATTAAGTTGACAGCAACCTTCTATGCAGTATCTTTAAGTAAAAGCAAAATACAAATATATTAAAAGGGTAAGAGAAGGAAATACTCCCAGCATAGAAGCAAAGAATGAGAAATACCCTCACCTAATCTGAAGCAGCATGAACTGCCTGTAAGTACGAACATACTAGTTTGTTTAGGAGCCTTCCAAAACCCAAGGTGCTTACATAAAATTCTCTAAAAGAGAATGTTTTTTAACTGTTGAGTACAGTTTTCTGTTGGTGAAAGCCACTTCGCGAGTGTTCTATAAATGCTGACAAGTAGAATCCAAAAATGAGTCTGGCTTTCTCAGAACTCACAGTTGAAACTGTTGTCCCTTTATAAAAAAAAACTATTTAAAGGTCTGATCATATCTGGGTGTGATAGGATGCATCTGCTTTCCCATCACTGTAGAGTGTCCTGGTCTTATTTCATTGTGTGTGAAAAATGTGAGCATAAATCTGTAATAATGGGGACATCAGTAAAACTCTTTGTAAAATGGTGTATTGGAAAAGATGAAGGCCTCATTAAAAGCAGAAGTGCCACAAGAGGGTACTGTTTCTGTGATTTTCATAGCTACTGAATTTGTACACATCTGACAAGTCACTTGGGCTGAAGGGCCCTCTGAAATTTGAGGGTGGTAGGAAGCAGACAGACATTTCTGTTTCTTGCACTTAACTTTGCGTCTGTGTTTTAAACTTGCGCTGCGGCTCTTGGAGCAAACAGGCTCTGAGGTGAGAGCACACTGTAGTGTACAACAGCAGCCTATAACTGGTGACTGCCTGGAATTCTCCCTTCAGGTCACAAACAGGGAAAGACCACTTCTGGGTGGTTTTTTAGTGCCTGAAATCCCAAGTCTGTGTCTAAAAAAGTCTGATTTCATTAAGATAATGCTCTTTTATTGCACTGATTTAAGCACAGTAGTTTGTCTAGTAAACCACAAAGTCCTTACTATTTTCATACATAGTGAGAACCAAGACAAATGTTTTTCAACTACTTACCCAGGTAAAAATTACACTAAAGATGCTTTCCAACATGAGGTTTGCTTCTAGAGGAGTCCCATCATCCCAGGAATAAAAAAAAAATTGCATGGCACACTAAAAATAGATGTCTCCATTCAGACAAGACTCAATTTTTTCTTACAGCAACTATATGAAGTTTTCATAATGTTAAGCCAAAAAGGCATGTTGTGTGTAACGTTAAGTACTTTTTTAAAAACACTCTGGCAGTAAAAAAGGATATTAACCTTAAAATCTGTAAATTAGGTGACTTACTAGGTGTTTAGAATTTTCTGATCACAAAAAAAGATTTGAAAAATATGTATTAGGAACAGTTTGATCAAAAGCTTAAAGGAGTTGTATGAACATGGACCAAGGTGGCCACCAGCAAGGGAAGTGAAGGACCAACTGTGAAAGAGTAAATTTCCAAAATGAAGGAAATGTCTATCAATCTTGCATTCAGTACCATAAATCACTGGTTGACTCACACTTGAATTCAATGTGTATGCTTTGTACATGAAAGATCCAAGTTCAGAGCCAGTATGGTGCCACTTCTGCTTTATTTCTAAAGCTTTCCATACAATTAAATTTCGCATATTGCATCAGCACCACTACCTTTTTTTTCTCACATTTTTCGGCTTGGTGGTCAGTGCATACAGTAGGAGTTCACAAAAGTTGTCATGAAGTCATCAGTGCTCTGGTGAGGTCAACAAGGACATAAACACAGAAGCTACAACATGATGAAAATCTGGCAGTGAGACAGGGGTAGTGTCAGGTACAGAACTTTATCATGCATGTTCCTGCCTCTTTTGGAAAAATGTTTCATGTCCCATGTTGGTTTGTTTCTAACAATGCTGTAAATTATTTAATCTTGTCATAGCAGATGTACCCATCTCAATGTCTGACAGAGTAAATATTAAAATTAAGAAAACAAATTATTCTGTGTGACACTTGGCAGGATTTTCAAAAATTTTACTAAAATGGGAGTTTTAACTTCATAGAGTGAAGGGTTTAAAAAGTTAACAGTTCTTGAAAATTACATCTTGTATGTCTTTTACAGAACCATGACAAAAAAAAAAAGGAGTAGTAAACCAGCTCTTAAAAATAAGTTGGTTTGATTTAATAACCAATTTAATAACTAAAATCCTGCTTCATTGCCTTGATACCCTTCAGGGAATTTCTGTATGTGTCATCCAGAAAATTACTCCAGGAAAGCCTCATCCCGAAGAATGGCGCACTCAATCTCTAGCACTATTTCAGGTAGAGATTTTTCTAGACTGACAGTAATGAAGTTTTCTGGTGCAGTAGGTGGCTCCAGAGTATCAAACTGAGACTTGAGAAGTTCAGGTGGCATAAAATGACCTCTCCGCTTCTCCAGGCGGCCAGCAATGATGTCTATAGGCCCATCCAAATGAACAAAGAGGATCTTCAGTGCTGGGTTTTCTCCTGGTTGCTCTGGCTGGCTGCTTTCAATTGCAGATGCTCCATTAACTAATACATGCCTGTACATCTTCTTCAGTGCAGAACAGGCCAGAATTGTATTTTGTCTAGATGAGTCTTCTCTATCAAAAAGAAAAAAAAGCAAAAACCTTTACATATTCACATGCACTATAACAAAATGGCTTGTTAGTTCTGCTGAACAAGGTAGACAAGCCCTAGCTCCTCAAAGAGGACCGTCATGAGAGTAGTGGCATTTCGACAGTGGTGTTTTGAGTAATGTTGACAGGATTTTGAAAACAAATTTCCAATCCACATGAAGGTGTGATTTGAAAGTGAGGTCAGGCTAGCCAGCCTCCTGGTAAAATCTGTCTTAGCAACCTTGTCTATTAGCCACTATTCTTTCGTAAATTAAATTCAATTCTAGCACAAGAAAGTGTCAGGATCATTTCCTTAATTGCTGAGAACAGAGTATCCATTTAAACCCCTATCTATTATCTATAAAATTACTATTCTCTCTAAGGGTAAGTGACTGATGAACAGTACAGACCACAGTTCTTAAATACACATGCAGTTATATATTTTCAACACCTGTTTTCACTGTCTCAGATTTAACTGTAATAATTTATTAAGTGTTTCCTGTAACCATACTCATTGGCAGAATTGCGTACTTCAGGTTAAACAAAAGATTGGATGCAGGTCAATGAATGCTTTGCACATGTATTTTCTACTGACAAGGTTTCTTAAAATAAAGCATTAAACTGTGGGTGTTTGTGTTCCACCAAAAAGCAAATCCAGAATTAGTTGTCTCTACGAAGAGTGAGTAATATGCCTGCCTAAGAAAACATATTCTGTAATAAAATTAAAATCAGTTATAAACCTATTTAAATATAATTCTATGGTCATCAGATTTCGGTTCAAGGGGAAGTAAGAACTTCTAATACCTACCATTATCATCTAGGTAAGCCAATGCCAGCCTCAGCTACTAATAAGTACTAATAATTGAACACTGGCATTAGGCACTTTTAAATGGAGCTTGAGTCTGGATACTTGATTTTGCAAAGTTTCCACAGCTAGGCAGTGGCATTGGGCTATCACATAACATAAAGCTATGGATCCAGCAAATCAATCCAGACAAATTTCTCAGTGAATTAACCTGTGCTCCACTGAGGTATGCTCAGCACAAGCAAGTAAGCAGTTCCTGCTAAACAGTTCCTGCTCTCCCATTTCCTCATTTGGGAGATGCTCCAGTCCCTTCATCATTGTTGGATGTTCTCCAGTATGTCCATGTCTCCACTCATAATGAGGAGCCAGAACTGACACACCCCTCCATGTGTGGCCTCACCAGTGCAAAGGAGAGGGGAGGGATCACCTCCATGACCTGCTGGGAATACTTGATCTAATATAGCCCAGGATTTTACTGGTCTGCCTTGCCGGAAGAACTCACTGCTGACATATGTCCAACTTGGGTTGTCCACCGCAGCTCTCTCAAGCCCTTTACCCCACTCAGCTGAGTGCCCCTCGTGTCTCTACCACTGCCTGGGGTTGTTCTTTCCTGGGGCAGGACTGTGCATTTCTTGCATGAGTGTNACCCCACTCAGCTGAGTGCCCCTCGTGTCTCTACCACTGCCTGGGGTTGTTCTTTCCTGGGGCAGGACTGTGCATTTCTTAAAATGCATGAGTGTGAAGAACGACCCTTCACTTATATATTTTAGAAGATTTTATTAACCAATTAATGAAATTAAGTAACAATTGGGGATGCCCACAATACAAAGACCAGCGCTGGCTGCATCGCTGGTCTGGCCAGACGCACACCTTCCAGAGTTAAATCAACAATCACAACAACCAACCAGAGCAACAACAGAACCACAACCTTGTAACGTTCTCCAACACATGATAGGCATATCACTGAAACAATTACTCCCTTGTCTTCTTAAATATATGAAAGCCAATTTTCCCTTTCTGACAATTTATGACAATGAGGCTCCAACCAATCCATTTCTACAGCGTTTCACTGTCTCTCTGCATCAGTTATTTTTTCCTTTTTGGTGGTGTCTCCAAATTAGCAGAGTGCACTCAAGCAATCACAAAGCAAGTGTCAAACAAACTTGACACTGTATCTTACTCAAAATAACAGTATTTTATTCTGCTGTTACTGTGTATTTTGTGGTTATGTTCTTTGTAAGTACCTAATGTCAGGCCTATTAATGAACTGGGTCCTTGAAATTATTTTTACACAGATAGCCAGAAAACAACTATCATTGCAACAATTTCCCATACCATTCTCAGGGATTAGCTCACTCTCAGAAATTATGACAGTTTAGATTAGTCAAAATAGAATACTACCTGCAGAATTTCTTTACATTATTATACGTATTTCTGCTTTGGAATGCAGAATGGGGGAAAACACTTCCAGTACTACTACTGCCTTTAGTTAGAATTCTTTAACTAGATACTCTCTTACCTCCTTAATATATCATGCAATGCACAAAGCCAAGGAATCCTGTCCTAGAAAAAAACCAAGTTAATTCAAAATTCTCAAGAAGTTAATTTGAAAACATTGCTTCTAGCATCTCTGACATTTGACTAGAGATGAAAATTAAACTGTACAGCAAACCCCCCCCCCCCATTTTGGATCCAAGTTGAAGCTTTCAGGAACAGACATATCTAAATTTAGTTATCTGCAATAACAGGCAAATACAATGTGATTGATCAGATGCTAATTTAATCTGAAATTTTAAACTGCTGCAAACTTTAGTCATGCCTAATGAGCACTAAACAACTGCTCTCATTTAATCTTTCAGTGCTCTTACTGCTGGGTGAGCACAACAAATGATAACATGGACAAATCAATCCAACAATTTTTTATTATTGTCATTACAGAATAACTTCCCCTTGGTGTTCAAGAAGGCCCTCAAAATTTTGCACCTCTCATTTTTCAGAAGAGATGCTTTCTTCTTGGTGAGCACCATGCACCAATGGTTTAGTACATTCAAGTGTGCAATGCTGCTTCAGACAACATACAGCTTTCCAACCACTAAGGAAAGATCAAAGTTTTTAACAAAAATCTAGAATTTTTTTTTCAGTCTAAATTGGCTAAGAACTTCTCCCAAAAGATTTGAGGGACTTAAAAAAAAAGTGGAAGCCTTGCAAAAAAAAAAAAAAAAGGTAGGAGCTTTGCAAATTTTTTTCTATTACAAGCTATATCCTTAAAGTGTTTTTAAAAAAATCCCGTAACTGCATCTTTCCCTGTTTCTAAACTTGGAATGTTTTTTGATTGATTTCTTGTGTTTATCAGCATTATTTAGTTTATATTCTTTGTTTAAAAGTCTTTCTCTACATTCATAAGTGTGTATTACTCTAGAAGTGGACATGAACTGTAAATATTCTTCCTGATTCTATACAGGAAAATCAGCTTTAGTTGTAAAACTTCTGTCCTAATGGACGACAAATGTAAAAATCCTTTTTCTTAATCTGTAGCATTAAGCTGTTAGTATTTCAAGCACCACCTGCCAGTCGAGGGAGGGGATTGTCCCACTCTGCTCTGCACTGGGGCGGCCTCACCTCGAGTTCTGTGTGCAGTTTTGGGCACCACAATTTAAGAAGAATATAAACATATTAGCATCCAAAGGAGAACACAAAAGTGGTGAAGGGCCTTGAGGGGAAGCCGTATGAGGAGCTGCTGAGGTGACTTGGTCTGTTCAGCCTGGAGAAAAGGAGACTGAGGGGAGACCTCACTGCAGTTACAACTTCCTCGTGAGGGGAAGAGGAGGGGCAGGCACTGATCTCTGTGGTGACCACTCATAGGACATGAGGAAATGGCCTGAAGCTGTGTCAGGGGAGGTTTAGGCTGGATATTAGAAAAAGACCCCAGGGGGTGGCTGGGCACTGGAACAGGCTCCCCAGAGAAGTAGTCACAGCACCAACCTTACAGAGTTCAGAAGTTTTTGGACAGAGCTCTCAGGCACAAGGTGCAATTCAGAATCATAGAATCATTAAGCCTGGAAAAGGCCTTCAAGATCATCAAGTCCAACCTTTGACTGAATGCCACCATGCTAACTGAACTATAGCACTAAGTGCTAGTCTACTGGGATTTTTAACACTTCTAGGGATAGTGACTCCACCACTTTCCTGGGTAGTCAGTTCCAACGCTTAGCCACTCTTCCAGTGATGAAATTTTTCCTAATAGCCAACCTGTACCACCCTTGGCAAAACTTGAGACCATTTTCTTATTGATCCAGCCTGTTCTATTGCTTGTTACCTAGGAGAAGAGGTTGACTCCCATCTCACCATAACCTCCTTTCAGGTAGCTGTAGAGACTGATAAGGTCTCCCCTGAGCCACTTTTTCTCTGGACTAAACAACCCCAGCTCCTTCAACTGCTCCTCACTGGACTTGTTCTCCAGACCCTTCACCAGCTCCATTGCCTTTCTCTGGACATGCTCCAGCACCTTCATGTCCTTCCTGAATCGAGGGGTCCAGAACTGAACACAAGATTTAAGGTGTGGCCTCACCAGTGCTGAGTACAGGGGGACAATCACTGCCCTGCTGCTGCTGGCCACGCTGTCGCTGATAGAGGTCAGGACGCCACTGGCCTTCTCATCCACCTGCGCACACGCTGTCTCATGCTCATCCCCTGTCAACCAGCAGCCCCAGGTCCTTTTCCAGCCACTCCGCCCCAAACCTGTAGTGCTGCAGGGGGTCGTTGTGACCCAAGGGCAGGACCCAGCACTTCACCTTGTTGAACCTTGTACAGTTGGCCTCAGCCCATTGATCCAACCTGTCCAGATCCCTCTGCAGAGACTTCCCACCCTACTGCAGATTAACACTTCCACCCAGCTTGGTGTCACCTGCAGACTTGAGTGCGCTCAATCCCCTCCATATCACCCATATAATCAATACAGATAATAAACAGGACTGGCCGTGATGCTGAGCCTTGGGGAACCCCAGCAGTGACCAGCCACCAACTGTAGCTCCATTCATCAACACCCTCTGGGCCTGGCTGTCCAGCCAGTTTTTAAACCAGCAAAGACTGCACTCATCCAAGACATGGGAAGCCAGTTTCTCCAAGAGAATGCTTTGGGAAATGGTGTCAAAGGCTTTACTAAAGTCCAGGCAGACTACATTCACAGCCTTTTCCTCATCCAGTGAGCAGGTCACCTGGATATAGGAGGAGGTCAGGTTGTGCAAGAGGACCTGCCTTTCACAGATGCCTGCTGGCTGGGCCTGATCCCCTGGTTGTCTTGCACATGCCATGTGATGGTACTCAAGACACTCTGTTTCACAACGTTCCCTGACACTGAGGCCAGGCTTACAGGCCTGCAGCTCCTTGAATCCTTGTTACAGTCAGACTACTCTACATCTACTTTAACAGGACTTGCAGTAAGTTGCAGAGATAAATATGTGGATGACAGTTCTATCAGGGCTTATTCAAGGTACCTCATCATTTAGTGGTATCCCTTCTGCCATTTTCTTTTTATTCTCTAGAGGATGATAATCATCTGCATCGTAGAATTTCCATCCCAGCTAAGAAAAAAAGAAGTTATGGGTCGTTCAGTTATATCAGGTGAGGTAATAAGGATCACAGAATTTACAGAGATGACACCTAAGAAATTACAGGCTTCTTGCACCACAGTGTGAATCACCGTTTATGACATGCTGATTAGCAAAAAAATACTAAGTCAGCTTGGTAGCAGCAACAGCTGTTGCATCACGGCACTAAGCTGAATTCGGTGCAGGAGACACCGCGCCGGTGACCGCCAGCCAAACCCGGCTCGGGGGACTGGCAGCCCGGGCGAAGGCCGCCGGCTCGGCGCAGGTAGCTGCCCGCCCGCCCTGGCACGCCTCCAAGGTGGCGGCTCACACACGGTCCTACCTTCGCTGCCAGCCGCGACCCGACCGTGGTCCTGCGGGGAAGCACAAAGGGCTGGTTACGCACTCGCACCTTGAGTTGCGCACCTGCAGCGCACCGGCCCCGCCGGGCTCCAACGCCGAGCCCCCACCCGCGGCAGCCGCCGCAGGGCCGCTGCTCCGCCCCGCCACCCGCCCCCTGCCCGCCCCCTGCCCGCCCC